>CM056994.1:371612556-371740056 GCA_029891345.1 Dryococelus australis
TTATTATTGCTTATTGCGCTGTATAACACTGAGGTTCGCTATTATGCACTAAGTTTGCTAAAAAATAATTCTTAGTCTTGAGTATATGTGTAGTGCCCTTATACAGCGTGAGCTCTGGTTATATGACTAAGTTTTCCTAATAATAATCTGATTTCCCTGAAGTTTATTCTTATGCGCTGTAAGCGTTGTGTTCCGTATTTCTATTATTCCTGATTTTGCTGTAGTTGCGCTGTTAAGTGAGGTCGTCGGGCAGCCGTAATAATTTCAATGATTCCTATATTTTATGCTCGCTAAAATATATAAACATATAGTATTCCTCCTTGAAGTTTTGGCTTGTTATTGGCGCTATAAAGCTTTGGAGTCGTTCGTTCATATATGCACTAACGTCTTCGCTAATATATAATACATTATTTCCTCCTTGAAGTTATTATGCTTGTTATTGGCGCTGTAAAGCGTTAGTGTCCGTTCAGTATAGCTACGTCTTCGCTAAAATATATAATACATATATATTCCCCTTGAAGTTATTTTGGCTGTTATTAGGCCGCTGTATAAGCGGTTTGGAGTCGTCTGCGTTCAGTATATGGCGCTAAAGTCTTTCGCTAATAATATAATACATATAGTATTCCCTCCTTGAAGTATTATTGGCTTGTTATTGGCCGCTGTATACGGGTTTGAGGTCGTCTGGTTCAGTACTAGTGCAGCTAAAGTCTTTCGCTAAAATAATATAATACATATAGTATTCCTCTTGAAGTTATTATGCTTGTTATTGCCTGTAAAAGCGTTTGGAGGTCGTCTGCGTTCATACTAGTGGCACTAAACTCTTCGCTAAAATAATATAATACTTAGTATTCCTCCTTGAATTATTATTGGCTTGTTATTAGGCCGCTGTATAACGGTTTGGAGGTCGCTGCGTTCAGTATAGTGGCAGCTAACTCTTCGCTAAAATAATATAATACATATAGTATTCCCTCCTTGAAGTTATTATTGCTTGTTAGTTAGGCGCTGTATAAGCGGTTGGAGGTCGTCTGCGTTCAGTCTAGTGGCAGCTAAAGTCTTTCGCTAAAATATTAATACATATAGTATTCCTCTTGAGTTATTGGCTTGTTATTGGCCGCTGTATAAACGTTTGGAGGTCGTCTGCGTCAGTACTAGTGCAGCTAACGTCTTTCGCTAAAATATAATCATTAGATTTCCTCCTTGAAGTTATTATTGGCTTGTAGTTAGGCCGCTGTATAAAGCGGTTGGAGGTCGTCTGGTCAGTACAGTGGCAGCTAAACGTCTTTCGCTAAATAATATATACATATATATTTCCTCCTTGAAGTATTATTGGCTTGTTATTAGGCCGCTGTATAAGCGGTTTGGAGTCGTCTGCGTTCAGTACTGTGCACTAAACGTTTCGCTAAATAATATATACATATAGTTTTCCCTCCTTGAATTATTATTGGCTTGTTTTAGCCGCTGTATAAAGCGTTTGAGGTCGTCTGCGTTCAGTACTAGTGGCAGCTAAACGTCTTTCGCTAAAATAATATAATACATATAGTATTTCCCTCCTTGAAGTTATTATTGGCTTGTTTTTGGCCGCTGTATAAGCGGTTTGGAGGTCGTCTGCGTCAGTATAGTGCAGCTAAACGTCTTCGCTAAAATAATATAATACATATAGTATTTCCCTCCTTGAAGTTATATGGCTTGTTAGTTAGGCCGCTGTATAAAGCGGTTGGAGGTCGTCTGCGTTCATACTAGTGGCAGCTAAACGTCTTTCGCTAAATAATATAATACATATAGTATTTCCCTCCTTGAAGTTATATTGGCTTGTTAGTTAGGCCGCTGTATAATAGCGGTTTGGAGGTCGTCTGCGTTCATACTAGTGGCAGCTAAACGTCTTTCGCTAAATAATATAATAATAGTATTCCCTCCTTGAAGTTATTATTGCTTGTTATTGCCGCTGTATAAAGCGGTTTGGAGGTCGTCTGCGTTCAGTACTAGTGCAGCTAAACGTCTTTCGCTAAATAATATAATACATATAGTATTTCCTCCTTGAAGTATTATTGGCTTGTTATTAGGCCGCTGTAAAGCGGTTTGGAGTGTCTGCGTTCAGTACTAGTGGCAGCTAACGTCTTCGCTAAATAATATAATACATATAGTATTCCTCCTTGAAGTTATTATGGCTTGTTAGTTAGGCCGCTGTATAATAGCGGTTTGGAGGTCGTCTGCGTTCAGTACTAGTGGCAGCTAAAGTCTTTCGCTAAATAATATAATACATATAGTATTTCCCTCTTGATTATTATTGCTTGTTAGTTAGCCGCGTAAAAGCGTTGGAGGTCGTCTGCGTTCAGTATAGTGCAGCTAAACGCTTTCGCTAAAATAATATAATACTATATTTTCCCTCCTTGAATTATATTGCTTGTTATTGGCCGCTGTATAAACGTTTGGTCGTCTGCTTCAGTATAGTGGCAGCTAAAGTTCGCTAAAATAATATATACATATATATTCCTCTTGAAGTTATTATGGCTTGTTAGTTAGGCCGCTGTAAAGCGTTTGGAGTCGTCTGCTTCATACTGTGCAGCTAAACGTCTTCGCTAAAATATATAATACATAAGTATTTCCCTCCTTGAAGTTATTATGCTGTATTGCCGCTGTTAGTTAGGCCGCTGTATAATAGCGGTTTGGAGGTCGTCTGCGTTCAGTACTATGCGCTAAAGTCTTTCGTAAAATATATAATACATAGTATTTCCTCTTAATTTTATGGCTTGTTTTGCCTGTAAAACGTTTAGGTCTCTGTTCATACTAGTGCACTAAGTCTTTGCTAATATATAATCATTATATTTCTCCTTGAAGTATTATTGGCTTTTATTGCCGCTGTAAACGCGTTGGAGTGTCTGCGTCAGTACAGTGGACTAAACGTCTTTCGCTAAAATAAATAATACATATAGTATTTCCCCCTTGAAGTTATTATTGGCTTGTTAGTTAGGCGCTGTATAAACGGTTTGGAGGTCGTCTGCGTTCAGTACTAGTGGCAGCTAAACGTCTTTCGCTAAAATAATATAATACATATAGTATTTCCCTCCTTGAAGTTATTATTGGCTTGTTATTAGGCCGCTGTATAAAGCGGTTTGGAGGTCGTCTGCGTTCAGTACTAGTGGCAGCTAAACGTCTTTCGCTAAAATAATATAATACATATAGTATTTCCCTCCTTGAAGTTATTATTGGCTTGTTATTTGGCCGCTGTATAATAGCGGTTTGGAGGTCGTCTGCGTTCAGTACTAGTGGCAGCTAAACGTCTTTCGCTAAAATAATATAATACATATAGTATTTCCCTCCTTGAAGTTATTATTGCTTGTTAGTTGGCCGCTGTATAAAGCGGTTTGGAGTCGTCTGCGTTCAGTACTAGTGGCAGCTAAACGTCTTTCGCTAAAATAATAATACATATAGTATTTCCCTCCTTGAAGTTATTATTGGCTTGTTATTGGCCGCTGTATAAAGCGGTTTGGAGGTCGTCTGCGTTCAGTATAGTGGCAGCTAAACGTCTTTCGCTAAAATAATATAATACATATAGTATTTCCCTCCTTGAAGTTATTATGGCTTGTTAGTTAGGCCGCTGTATAATAGCGGTTTGGAGGTCGTCTGCGTTCAGTACTAGTGGCAGCTAAACGTCTTTCGCTAAAATAATATAATAATATATATTTCCTTGAGTATTATGGTTGTTATTGCCGCTGTATAAACGGTTTGGAGGTCGTCTGCGTTCGTACTAGTGGCAGCTAACGTCTTTCGCTAAAAAAATAACATAGTATTCCCTCTTGAAGTTATTATTGCTGTTATTGGCGCTGTATAAAGGGTTGGAGGTCGTCTGCGTCAGTACTAGTGGCGCTAAACGTCTTTCGCTAAATAATATAATAAATAGATTTCCTCCTTGAAGTTATTATGGCTTGTTATAGGCCGCTGTATACGGTTTGGAGTCGTCTGCGTTCAGTACTAGTGGCAGCTAAAGCTTTCGCTAAAATAATTAATACATATAGTATTTCCTCCTTGAGTTATATGTTGTTATAGGCGCTGTAAAAGCGGTTTGGAGTCGTCTGCGTTCATATATGCAGCTAAACGTCTTTCGCTAAATAATATACATAAGTATTTCCTCTGAATTATTTTGGTTGTTTGCCCTTATAAGGTTGAGCGTCTGCGTTCAGTATAGTGGCACTAAGTCTTCGCTAAATAATATATACATATAGTATTTCCCCTAAGTATTATCTTGTTATAGGCCGCTGTAAAAGCGTTTGGAGTCGTCGCGTTCATACTATGCATAAACGTCTTCGCTAATATAATACATATAGTATTTCTCCTTGAAGTTATTATTGGCTTGTTATGGCGCTGTATAAAGCGGTTTGGAGGTCGTCTGCGTTCAGTACTAGTGGAGCTAAACGTCTTTCGCTAAATAATATAATCATATAGTATTCCTCCTTGAGTTATATTGTGTATTGCGCTGTATAAAGCGGTTAGTGCGGTTCCTATGCAGCTAAAGTTCGAAAATAATTAACAGTATCCTCCTGAGTATTATGGCTGTATTGCCGCTGATAGCGGTTGATCGCTGCGTTCATACTAGACTAAACCTTCGCTAATAATATACATATATTTCTCCTTAATTTGTTTTGGCGCTGTAAGCGGTTTGGAGGTCGTCTGGTTCATATATGGCAGCAAACGTCTTCGCAAAATAAAAATATTCCCTGATTATATGCTTGTTAGCGCGAAAGCGTTGGAGTCTTGGCGTGTCTGCGTTCAGTACTAGTGGCAGCTAAACGTCTTTCGCTAAAATAATATAATACATATAGTATTTCCCTCCTTGAAGTTATTATTGGCTTGTTAGTTAGGCCGCTGTATAAAGCGGTTTGGAGGTCGTCTGCGTTCAGTACTAGTGGCAGCTAAACGTCTTTCGCTAAAATAATATAATACATATAGTATTTCCCTCCTTGAAGTTATTATTGGCTTGTTATTAGGCCGCTGTATAACAGCGGTTTGGAGGTCGTCTGCGTTCAGTACTAGTGGCAGCTAAACGTCTTTCGCTAAAATAATATAATACATATAGTATTTCCCTCCTTGAAGTTATTATTGGCTTGTTAGTTAGGCCGCTGTATAATAGCGGTTTGGAGGTCGTCTGCGTTCAGTACTAGTGGCAGCTAAACGTCTTTCGCTAAAATAATATAATACATATAGTATTTCCCTCCTTGAAGTTATTATTGGCTTGTTAGTTAGGCCGCTGTATAATAGCGGTTTGGAGGTCGTCTGCGTTCAGTACTAGTGGCAGCTAAACGTCTTTCGCTAAAATAATATAATACATATAGTATTTCCCTCCTTGAAGTTATTATTGGCTTGTTATTGGCCGCTGTATAATAGCGGTTTGGAGGTCGTCTGCGTTCAGTACTAGTGGCAGCTAAACGTCTTTCGCTAAAATAATATAATACATATAGTATTTCCCTCCTTGAAGTTATTATTGGCTTGTTAGTTAGGCCGCTGTATAATAGCGGTTTGGAGGTCGTCTGCGTTCAGTACTAGTGGCAGCTAAACGTCTTTCGCTAAAATAATATAATACATATAGTATTTCCCTCCTTGAAGTTATTATTGGCTTGTTAGTTAGGCCGCTGTATAACAGCGGTTTGGAGGTCGTCTGCGTTCAGTACTAGTGGCAGCTAAACGTCTTTCGCTAAAATAATATAATACATATAGTATTTCCCTCCTTGAAGTTATTATTGGCTTGTTAGTTAGGCCGCTGTATAATAGCGGTTTGGAGGTCGTCTGCGTTCAGTACTAGTGGCAGCTAAACGTCTTTCGCTAAAATAATATAATACATATAGTATTTCCCTCCTTGAAGTTATTATTGGCTTGTTAGTTAGGCCGCTGTATAATAGCGGTTTGGAGGTCGTCTGCGTTCAGTACTAGTGGCAGCTAAACGTCTTGTTTATTTTTATTTTTTTTATTACGTTATATTTTGCAATATAAACAGTGACTATCGGAAGCACGTTTATTTCCCATAATGGTTTTAATAAATTCAATAAAAACTAATTTAATTCTCTACACGCAGTTATCTGCCAATCATTCAATCGGTGTAATTGCTTGACTGTAACGACTAGTGGTTTTCCGTTTATTTTAAGTGGAGCCATTTTTGCTACTTCGCAGCTAGATTGCTGTGTGTCGTCCTCGGGAAAAGTTGCGTGGAATGTGGAACGTACTCTCAACTCATACAACCGGTCCTACACGTGCCGCTGGAGGCTCGAGCTGACACCAATGTCTGCCAGTTCACACGTCGACTCCCGTGCAACCTATCTTCGCGCACTTTCACACCTTGCCGTCGTTCCTGCCGTGCGGTTAGCGCGGCCAGGAACACCCTGTCCAGGGAGTAACAATGCACTTCCCACCTCATACAACCGGTCCTACACGTGCCGCTGGAGGCTCGAGCTGACACCAATGTCTGCCAGTTCACACGTCGACTGTCGTGCAACCTATATTCGCACACTTTCACACCTTGCCGTCGTTCCTGCCGTGCAGTTAGCGCGGGCAGGAACACCCTGTCCAGGGAGTAACAACGCACTTCCCACCTCATACAACCGGTGATACACGTTCCTCTGGAGGCTCGAGCTGACACCAATGTCTGCCATTTCACACGTCGACTCCCGTGCAACCTATCTTCGCACACTTTCACACCTTGCCGTCGTTCCTGCCGTGCAGTTAGCGCGGCCAGGAACACCCTGTCAAGGGAGTAACAATGCACTCCCCACCTCATACAACCGGTCCTACACGTGCCGCTGGAGGCTCGAGCTGACACCAATGTCTGCCAGTTCACACGTCGACTCCCGTGCAACCTATCTTCGCGCACTTTCACACCTTGCCGTCGTTCCTGCCGTGCGGTTAGCGCGGCCAGGAACACCCTGTCCAGGGAGTAACAATGCACTCCCCACCTCATACAACCGGTCCTACACGTGCCGCTGGAGGCTCGAGCTGACACCAATGTCTGCCAGTTCACACGTCGACTGTCGTGCAACCTATATTCGCACAATTTCACACCTTGCCGTCGTTCCTGCCGTGCAGTTAGTGCGGGCAGGAACACCCTACCAGGAAGTAACAATGCACTCCCCACCTCATTACAACCGGTCCTACACGTTCCTCTGGAGGCTCGAGCTGACACCAATGTCTGCCAGTTCACACGTCGACTCCCGTGCAACCTATCTTCGCACACTTTCACACCTTGCCGTCGTTCCTGCCGTGCAGTTAGCGCGGGCAGGAACACCCTGTCCAGGGAGTAACAATGCACTCCCACTTCCTACAACCGGTCTTACACATTCCTCTGGAGGCTCGAGCTGACACCAATGTCTGCCAGTTCACACGTCGACTGTCGTGCAACCTATATTCGCGCACTTTCACACCTTGCCGTCGTTCCTGCCGTGCAGTTAGCGCGGGCAGGAACACCCTGTCCAGGGAGTAACAATGCACTCCCCACCTCATACAACCGGTCTTACACGTTCCTCTGGAGGCTCGAGCTGACACCAATGTCTGCCAGTTCACACGTCGACTCCCGTGCTACCTATCTTCGCGCACTTTCACACCTTGCCGTCGTTCCTGCCGTGCAGTTAGTGCGGGCAGGAACACCCTGTCCAGGGAGTAACAATGCACTTCCCAACCCTCAGAGGAGGCCGCGGTGTAGCAGTGGCTAGAGCGCCCAGCTCCTACCGCATACGAGTCTCAAGTTTACCGCTGCCCCACCTCGCTTGGTATATGCTTCTCAAAGAGATTTCGTGTCTACGATGACCGAGAGGTTACCCTGCTCGCCTCCCACACAGGCGAACCTGGTTCGATGCCCTGCGGGGTCGCTCCTGGATTTTCGCACGTGGGAATCGTGCTGGACTATTCCGCCGGTGTGCGGGTTTTCTCGGGGATCTCCCATTTCCCCCGCCCTTGCGTTCCGGCTCTACTTAGTACCCATTTGAGGTCGAGATGCACGGGATCGATAAGGGCGATATTGCTACGTGCAGAAGGACGTCATTGTTACTATGCGCAATGCTCTCAACTGGCGTGTAGTGTTCTTATACTGCGGGACTTGAAGTAATGACCTTAACATTTTATTGTTAGAAAGTTGTGAAGCAAAGTTCAGTGTAAATCTGTCGAGTTTTTCTAAATTAATATAACGCGCGTATTTTGACATACAGCACTTTAAGTGGACTGGGGCGATTTGGACGGGTCTTAACATCGGGATCTTGAGAGTCGAAGTGGGTTAAACGAGGTGAGTATTTTTTTAAACTCCTTCTATTTGCTCTAGACTTTCACCAATTTTTCGAAATTCATATTTATCGTTAATATTATCTAAGAGTGATAGTTTGTAAGTCTTGTAAATTTGAATGAAATTTATAAACTAATTCCCTTATTTCGTCAGATGCATTATCTAATCTATGGGAAGTCAGCTTTTTACCACCACTACCTTTTAGAGTATTAGTCAGGCTGCAGGGGAACAGAGTAATTTCCTTTTTTTGTTTAAGAAAAAATGCATTAACAGAAAGAAAAACTCATTTAGATTTAAGAAAATTATTTTTTATTCGATAATACAATTTAACTAAACATCTAAAAATTTGTATTAAACTATCGAAACACTTTGTTGTTTCTGTAAAATCGTGTACTTCATAAATTTATTATTTTTATAACTTACGTATCTTCAGTAACATTTCCTTTCAAATTATCATTAGTTAAATTTTTTCACTAATTAAAATAGCATTACAAATTGAGCCAGCTTCGATAACTTCATTAAAATCAAAACAAATTTTTATATTTGTTTCATCTTTAACTACAGATGTTTTTCTATATAAACAATGAATTACATATATTGGTCTTCGATGCCAAAATTAATAGTAATTAATATCACCATCAAAGTTTACAGTAGGTTTATAATAAAGTTCATTATTTCTACATATAGTATGTAGTTTAGTATTTTTATTATTTCTAAAATCATTATAAGAAAAAAAAATTGTTTAAGACAAACACCATTTGTAATATCTAGATTCCATTTTTTTTTTTTTTTTTTTCCGAAAAATTTCCTGTTTACCATTTTTAACATAAATATTTCATAGATCACACACAGAAGCATGACCATGCTATTCAGCCCGATTTCTTCTATTCAGTTGAACGCCTACAGTTACAAGATCGGGCGTATCAAGTTGTAAATTATTAAATTGATCTTTTATATCAAAGTTAGAAACTATGGATTCACCAGGAACTTCATTTTCTGACAATTACCTACAATTAAAACTAAAAGGTATTTTTGGGATTTTGTATATTTTTCTTTCATTTCAATGGTTGTGTTAGGTTCGTAATCAACAATAGGCCACATAATTTCTAATTTTTGAATAACAATTTTACCGGGACCAGGACGATGTTTCTGAACTTCATCATCTATATCTAAAGTTTCATAAAGAAATAAACAGTTGTTCTCAGACGAATTACGAAACAAAAGTAATTTTATAGCTGCCTTTCCAATAAATCTCATTGTTATCACGAATAAAACCAAACAAATATCTCAGAGGATACACTATTTCATTTGTTTTATTACTAGAAACAGTTTAACTTTAGCTGTTGATTACTAGAACAGATTTATCTCGATATAGATTATCAACAACAGTAAATTCTAAATAATTTTGCTCACTTGGTGATCTTAATAAAGCATTCATCATTGTTGGTGTTATGCACGGATTATCATCAGCTTAAATACTATGCCCATGTTTTGAGATTTCTACTCTAGAAAACTGAAAAGGAAAAAAGTTCTAACAAACATCAACATTATCTAATTTATCGTATTTTGCCTCATCTCCAACCTTATTTATCTTTAGTAATCTAAATTGTTCATAAACATAAGCATCATTTGGAAAAGAAATACCTTTGCCTGTAGGAATATCAAATTCGATTCTATTATTGTAAATATTTTAATTTTCCCTAGTTTAGTCAGTTGGGGGAAAGGTTTGTCTCTCAAAACTCTCAATACTTTTAAAACTCATTTATAAGTAAAAAAATATATGTGTAAAAAAATCATATATAAATGAAAGAATCGCTAAATAAGTTTTCTCGAGTTAAATTACTCATTGACAGATATAAAAATTTTAAACAGAATCATGAAGTGGAATACGAAAGAAATAAGAAGAAAGAACTACCATTAATTGATGAATTACGAAATATTGGTAAAAAAAAAAAAAAAAAAAAAAAAAAAAAAAAAAAAAAAAGTTTATCACTTGAGCAAAGAAAATAAAAATTTAATAAATCCATTAGTTCCAGTAGCAGCATAAAATTTAGATTATCCACCTACTCCTGAAGAAATATCATCTGAAAAAGAATTATTCTCAGGAAAAAAATCTCCTTATTTTGAAGAGCAAATGGGAATTGTACTACTGAAAAATTTGATGCAGCGCGCGTCTGATTCTATTATAAATCTCGGACAAGAAATCTCATATAGAATAAATGTTAAAGCACAATATGGTTTATGAGGAGATGAGCATAAATTTTACATTGGGAACAGAGAAGTAATGATTCACGGTGATAAACTATTTCTTAAGGATGAAGAAAATAATAGAGTAATAGGGCAATATGAATTAACAGAAAGGCTTTCTAATTTAACAAAAATTGATATTGAAGGTGAATACACAGATAATGACTTTAAAAATTACGCAGATATTATTTTATCAATCAACGCTGCATTCCAAGAATATAATCCGTAAATGAATGTAAACTCTAATAAAACTTGGAAGTACAAAAATATAATTAAACCAAATTTATTATAATTATATAAAACAACAATCAAGATTAGTACCAAACACACCTGAAAGAATGATTACTCCAAGAACTCTTAGACCTGGAGAAGGTATAAAATAATATAATATTTTGCCAAAGAATATATTTGGATGGACGGTGTTAGAAACCTGGTCGACAGATTGTTAGTTATAGATGGTGAAGAAAATGCTGGAAATAAAAATATTTACAATGAAAAAGTGAGCATAATGAATATATTGAACAATAAATTATCTGAATTTGTTAGTAATAATCCAAAAGGAATACCATATTTTAGAAGAGTTTTAAATGCAATTCCACATATATTTTGAAATTCTGAACATCATGGAAAAGGTGTTATAAATTGGGCTTTAACACATTTAAATTTACCTGAAATGAATTTGCCTGGTAATAATTATTGTGGTCCATATACAAAATTAAACGAAAGGTTAGGAAGAGGAGACACAGGAATAAATAAATTATGTGAAGCAATCAAATATCACGATACTGCTTATAGAGATCATAAAGATTTAGAATCTACACATTAAACTGATAACATTTTACAAAAAGAAGCAAAAGAAATTATGTTAGATAAAGATACTCCAATTGGTGAATAAATTGCATCTGCTGCTGTTGATTCAACACTGTTTACGAAAAGAACATTAGGTTGGGGTATTAAAATGTTTAATTAATCATTTTTTTTATAAATAAATTAAGATAACAAATATAACATTCGATATACCCATTGATCAATTAAGAGATTAGGTTATAGATAATTTTTTAACAAAAGATCAAATTGATAGAATAAATAAAAAATTGAAAGAAGGGAAAGCTTTCAAATAATCTTTATAAATACCAACAGTCGAAACATATTAAAAGGAAAAACAGGAAATAGTTTACATCATGGTGGATTTTTACCAATTTTATTTACAGCTTTAGGTGCACTTGAAGCTTTAGCTGGAGGAGCTACTTCAATTTACAATTCCATTGAAAAAACTATAAAAAATAATTTGAAGACAATCAGAGACACAATTTGGCAATGGGAGATAAATCAGGAAGTAGTTTAGTTGCACAGAGAGGTAGACCAAAGATAATTTGAATATTAAAACCATTATCTAATTACGATATTGAAGACCATGTATAATATTAGATATGAAATATTTCAGGAATGTTTATTTGATTGATGAATTACCAAATAGAATGCTCAAAAAATGAATCTGCTGTGGTAAATTTTGACATTTCAACAAATCCTGGTACTCATTGGGTTCTCTATTTTATAGAAAACAATGATGCTTACTATCTAGATACATTTGGAGGCAATATTCAAATTAATTCAGCTAATTACTTTTAAAATATAATTTTTTATTGCAATAATGGATATAAGTATATTGTGACAATTATTGATTTTTTTTTTCAAAATATCTATTGGCTATACCTATCAAAGGTAAAACAACTAAAAATGTAGCAAATGCTTTAGAATGTATATTGATAAAAAGATAGCCACATAATATACACAATGACAATGGGTCCGAATTTTATAGTAAAATATTTAAAGAACTTATTGCAAAAATATAATATCGATCATATAATCGTACAATGAAGAATAAAATGTGGAAAAAAATTAGCTTTAAAGAGCAATTATAAATGGGTAAATATATTAGATGATTTAGTAAAAGAATACAACAATACCAAACATAGAATTATTATTATGAAACTAACTGAAATTAATAAGAAATATGAAAAAAAATTTAAGACAACAAGATTTTGAGAACATGTTTAGTAAACCGAAATATAAAGTTGGCAATATTGTCTGTGAAAAAAATTAACGATTTTTTGGAAAAGGTTATACTCCTAGTTGGACAACAGAATTGTTTACCATTTTTGAGGTTTTAAATTATTATGTGCCTACTTACAAACAAAAAATAAAATTGGAGAACAATAAAAGGTAGTTTTTATGAACACAAAATTATAAAAACTAACTATCCTGATGAATATTTGGTTGAAAATTTTTTAAAAACTAAAGATTATAAAATGTATGTAAAATGGTTAGGTTTTGCTAACTCTCATAACTCTTGGATTAATAAAATAGTTGTTTTGTAAATTTTCCTTAAATCTACTTTCTTAAAAATTACAAAAGGTTTATTTCTATAATGTCAGTGACCCAATTTTTTATTTTTTCCTAGCCTTAAATTAGCACCTGCAAAATTCAATTGGAGAAATCCATCACCTCTCCAATCCCCTGCCTATATTTTTAAGTATATATTTTAGTGGAGAGGTGATGTGTTTTTTTATAATTGTATATATATTTTTATTTCTCGTACTCCCTTCACATTTGGCATGTCCTCTTCGACATATGAAAATACCGAAGCTATACATCTGATATATTACAGTGTATTATAGAGAGTATTTTAGCTGGGGCTTCAGAAGTACAATTTAGTTTGCATAAATGCTAATACATTGCTGTATTGGCAACAGCAATGTTTTGGGCTCACATTTAGCACAACTTGGTTGAAAATTACAGTGTAAATACTGGCACCTTCATATTTACACTGTAAATTATCCTTTTGGCTCAGGGATGCAATCCCAGGAACCTTGAGTTTGAAGTCATGTGATTTGTCACTGAGTCATGGTGACAAGATGAGCACAGCAATGATAGCAAAGCTTAATGTGGTGCCTCACAGAGTGTTTGTTGCATAGCGAGTAGATAGCAACACAGTTGTGATAAACTCCTTCCTGTTTGTGGACAGAGTTCGCTGAAGTTCTGTCGCATACAATTGTGCAGATAAATTTTTCCAGTCATGACGAAAGTGTGCGGCAGTTGCAGGAAAAAGACAAGGGATACTTGTACGTAATTCACGAGGCAGGCCGAACTTTACAACTGCTTTTTTCATGTTGCTAGTACATAGGGTGGCGGTCGCTGAAGTAGATCAAGAATTCTCATACATAGTTCACAAGACAGAATTAGATTATGAAATTTTTAATTTTGTTTCTGTACAACCCATCATTCATTATTCTATTCAAATCTAATGTTATAAAACCATATTCTTGATTCCAACAGTTTGCACAAATCTCTTTAAATTTCTCATAAGACATGTCACCACCGACAAAGTTGTTATAAATGTGTTTCAAGTTTGTCATCTTGTCTAAATATGTATAGAAAATTCATATTAATCTCTCACCAATTGCTTTGGAACTTGTGAATAAGTTTGAGCTAAATAAAATACATCTGTATTCTTGTGTCTCCCCATAGTAAAATAATCGTGAATTATATCCTGCTTGTCTAAAATCACATTGTCAAATACAACCTGAGAATTATTTTCACATAGATCTAAAAGTATCATTCCATCATTATTATTTTTAAAGTATGCCATTTTTTACTAAGCTTGTGGGCTATCACTTCAAAATCATTTTGTAACAGAATATATTTTGGTTGATTTGAACTTATTGAAGAAACATACAATTTATTGAAATTTAACCATCCTATTTTATAAATAAAATGCATCATCAAATATGTTTTCCCACAGTTACTCAGACCTATCATAACAGCCCTTATGTCATCAGGCAAAAATTCACTATTCTTTTTATTTTTAGAAGTTTCATCTAAAAATAAACCACCAACACCCCAATCAACTTTTTTCATTTGGTCAGATAATTTTTTATTAAATGGATAATAAAGTATTTTATTTAACAAGTAATAGTTCTGTACTAAAGAATAAACTTCACTATGGTATCATTCATCAAGGTAAATCAATTGCATTGATTAGTTTTCATACAATATTTGCATTGCCTAATATAGACTACAATACTATAACATTAATTGAAAATTTGAGTGCTGCTGTTACTTAAAATGAACTTATAGCTATTCCTAGAGGACAATATGATATTGAATCTTTAAAAGAAACTGTAAATCCAATTGAACAATTTTCAACTAATAACATTGAATTAACATCAGACAATGTGAAAAATACAGTTATGGTTAAATCTAAGTTTCATATTAAATTTGATAATCGATTATCTGATGAGCTTGGTTTTGAAAGACATATGGCTATCGAAAAAAAAAAACAAATTTGTTGGTACTAAATTATCTAATTTTAATCAATTTAAAACAATAAATGTTCATTGTAACTTGGCATATGGAATGTTAAAAAAATATGATGAATATATAGTTTAGAAACAGACATAATTGCTACTTTTTTACGAAAACTATGTTTGGTTTTAGAGATATTATTTATCAGCCACCATATCGAATATTGTATAGAATTAATAATGAGTGGTTTAATTAATTTTGTTTTAGAGGTAAGGGAAGAAAATGGTAAACTGATTGATTCTGATGGTTCTGATATCGACATTGTTTTGGAAATTATAAAGATATTAAAAATGTAATATAGAAATATAATATTATAAAAAGTAACTACAAACTATACATTTTTGATATCAATATGGTAACATATCTTTTTATTTTCTAATATAGTTGTCATGTTATATAAAGGACTTAGTGTTATTTTACTAACTTCGACTATATATATTATGTTTCTCACTCATTAAATTCATTGTTCTATATGGAATTTTTTCATTAAACAAACAATTCTTATAATAGTGAAATGTTACTCTATTTGTAACTAGACATTTCTTTATGCCTTTAGATTTTTTATTTTCTTTGTCATCAACTCTATATGGATACATTTTTACTCTTGAACCAACAAATTCTTTCATTATTTTACCATTACATTCATCTTTAATCTTACCTAAGACTTTCTTACTTATTTGTTGCATGTTATAGATATTGTCATTTGAATAATAACTTGTATCAATTTTTTCTATCATTGTTTTTATGTTTTCGTAAAAAAAATTTCTGTTCTTATGTTATAAATATACAAATCACCATCTTGATAGACCAATTCAATTGTATCGCCATATTTTGGTTTCATCACTTTATAATGAAAATCTTGCATTAATTCTTTTGACAGATCTAAAATTAACATACCAACATAAATAAGATTATTAAATTTTACACTTGTTTTATTCATATGTATAGCCACAAGATTCTAATTAAATATAGTGCTTTTCTTAAAATATACCTTTCCTACTAATTTATCACAGACTTATTCATTTCAGATTAGTCTTACATCTACTATATTCCTAATTTTTTCCATAGTTTTGCCAAACACATAATTACTCATCAGTTATAAAAATCTTTTTCAAAATCATTTTTTTTGCATTAGTTCTCATCTCTCTATTTTAATCTATATACTTTTTAAACCACTCAGACTAATTAAACTTTAATATTCTATGTATTTTAGTAAGTTATAGTCCATTCTTTAGACACTGTTTAAAACTTACAATAGTGTATTACATACTTATGTTTATTATGTAAAGTTGTTAATAATTTAGATTGATTTGTTCCTGGAACTACCTTATTTTCTGGACAAAATGGAAGATCTTTATGTAATTTATGAGAATCTTGTGGATATTCTAAATCAACTTCTAATATGTATCCGTGTAGTGAATCATAATTCAAATTTAATATAGGTTTAGTCGAATAATTTAAACTAAATGCTGTATATTTATCCCATTCAAACATACCATATGGTAAATATTGTGACATTGACCACCCATATAAATTATTTGCATCTCGATATAATCGAAATAATTAGACTCTTTATTTGGAGTAAAATCTTCTGAATATTTATTATTTACTTTAACATATTGTTAACAACATTGCTATAATAAACTTCTAATTCCTTTTTCTATCATTAAAATCACATCATAATTGTGTACTGAATTTAGTGCTGTTTAGTAATTTTTAACAATGCATCCCAAGATAATCCTGGTGCTGTAAAATACCATGCAGGTTATAACCATATGCATTTATACATGTATTTCTAAAATTTTCAAAATCATTTGCTAATAATAACACATCGCTTTCTAAGTATGAATAGTAGTATACCCAAGGATTTTAAATAAGAAATTGGTTCCATACATGTTTTGCATGTTCATAGTCATCATCAGTTGTCAGAATCAATTTATTTATTCTAAAATTTACTCTTTGGTGGAAGTTTGATTTCTTGGAATTTTTCCCAACTGTCCATATAATCATATGGATAAAAACCTTTTCTAATAAGTAAACCTATTTTATCTTTTGGAAAAGGTTTTCATGTGTGTTTCAATTTATATTTAGTTAAATTAGATGATAGTTTATTAAACTACTCGCCATAAATTTAACTGTGTCAATAAATCTCATTTTAAATATTTTGTTGGTTTTCCAAAAGTAAGAAACTTTTCTTCATTATTTGCAAGTAAATCTATATATTTTGTAAATCATATCCTAGCTCCTTAATAAATATACGAGCATTACACCCAGCTAAATTATGAATATATGTTGGAACAAACTTAGATAATTTTAATTGGAGATTACAATTGTTGCATACTGGATTAATAAATTTTCCAGTTATATGATCATGATGATGTACTTTTTTATTTAGCTCTGTATATTTGCATTTGCATACAGTGCATTTTCTATATTTATTGTGTGTTGAATTTTCTAATTTTGTTAGTGGATGCATTGCTTCAATTTGCGAATATATTTCCCCAATTTTTTCTACTTCTTTTTTCATTGCGTGTTTAAAACGCCGATGTGTAAATGTGCCTCCATATACAACTGGGGATGTATAATCACCATAAGTAGATACAATATAATAACAAAAATCAGAAGCTTCGTGTAGTAACTGATATTTCATTGTATCTGATTCGTGATTCAACTTAAAATCAATTGTATTTATATGTGCATTTGTAAATTTATATCTTTCTTTAAGTGTCTCCTTATAAAAGCCATTATCAATATCGTCCTCTGTTAAAACTGGATATTTTTGGATCAATTAAATTTTTTTATTTCTGTTGGATTTGGTTTAGTTGGTATTTTCTTTAGAATTTATTCGAAATCGGCATATTTTGCCAAATTAACTTTTGTTGTATGTTTGTAGTTTTAAATGTTATTTATTCACCTTTCGAAGGTAAAGTGATTCTTACTGGTTCATTTTTAAAACAGTCTCTGTAATGTGTATTTAATTTTCTTTGTGAGTAAAAGAATCGAAGACATGTATCACATATATAAATTTTATGTTGGTAATTAATATTTTATTCAACAATAATGTGAGTTTTATAGTTTTTGAAATAAAGTAAATTTATATGCTTATCCTTTTTTATTCTTTGTGAGTTTTAGTGCATATACTGTAGATTTACCTTCATTAGAGTAAATACTTATAGATGTTTCAATTTGATTTTATATTTTTGGTATATAATCAATTTTAATATGATATTCATATTTATCTATTACTTTATCGATATTAAGCCTCACATTTTTATATTTAGATACTTTATCAGAATTATTGTTTGCTGGAAGCAATGCAGATTTTATTGTCCAAAGAAAACACTTTTGATCATCATTTTTCGCATTTATGCACAATTTTTTATTCTTATTCTCTTCTGGTAGATCAATATATGATGCTCAATTTAATGGATTATACGTGTTTATAGCTAACTGTATTCCGATTACTCTATCTAAAGCCCATCGTGAACCTCTTCTTTGAAATTCAGATAGTTGTGTAATTCCTGTTTTATGATTTTGTATATCTGTATAATTTCTACTTCGTTTAGTATTCTATGATTATATGACTGAAATGTAAATAAGTCTATTTCATTGTTTTTGTGCTTATGACAATTGGTATATAATTTAATATTAGTTTTCAACCCTCTCGATGTTCTAAGATTATTGCATATTATCTCAAATACCTCATTTTTTTTACTGAAGTTAAAGTAAAATTATTCTTTGTTAGCCATTCATTTATCCGCTTACTCTTATTCCTTGGTTTTACAAATATTTTATTAGAAAAAGGAAGTATTTTCTTTCAATTGTTTTTAGCTTTTTTTATGTTATTTTGTAAGCTGAAAAGGGTAAATTTGCAAAAAAAAAATAAAAAATTCTTTGTTCATTTAATATTCTTGTTATAATAAATGAAGTTAAATCAGCTTTCCTTAGATTATACCAATATTTAATATTTAAATTTTTAGCAATAACTCTCAACTCACAAACTCTCATTTCACTCAACCTATTAGTTATATTAGAAGTTTCCATTTTTATAGTTGTATTTAAATGGGAAAAAATAACAATAAAAAATAAAGTTATTGAAAATAAAAAATCGCTTTTATTTAACTCTCTTACATTAAATTATTTATAATCATTTCATTTCTACCTATTATGTATTTTCCTATTTTATGCCATTTAAGATATTCATTACAAATAAATATATTTACCACATTCACATAGTACTTACTCTTTCCTTTCATCTTTATTTAACTCATGAAGATTTCTAGAAAATGTTTACATTTTGTTTTAATTTTATCAATTGTGTTTTTTGAGTATAAAATGAATCGATAGACTTATTTTTATTGCATGCTGCACATGTTTTCGTTGAATAATCAACTTTAAGATTTCAAATATGTTTGTGTAATTTAGTATTTTATGCCTTTTTAGATATTCATTTGAAATATATTTACCACATTCACATAGTACTTTCTGATTCTTTAACTCATGTTGTTTTCTAGTATACAAACGCATACAGTTTTTGCAAGTGTTAATATGCTTATATTTTGTATGTTTATGTGGTAAAATACATTCTATGTTTAATGCTTCACCACAATTTTTACATTGCCTTTCTTGATTTTCCATTTTTTTATTATAACTTAGATAAGAAATGTTTTTAATATTTCACAAATATTTTCTTTATAAATTATAATGGAATCTCTGCTCAAGGGGTTAAACAATTCGTTTGAATTTACTAAGCTACAAGAACTAGAAAAAAAATGAATGGTGTACTGCTACAGATTTTTTAATTTATGAATCTAAATTTGGTAAAAAAAAAATGAATTGTATTCTAGCAAGTATAAAATTACATTGGCAGACCGCTATGTGAAAATGCTTGCTAAGAATAATTACATTGGCAGACCGCTATGTGAAAATGCTTGCTAAGAATAATTACATTGACAGACCACTATGTGAAAATGCTTGCTAAGAATAATTACATTGGCAGACCGCTATGTGAAAATGCTTGCTAAGAATAATTACATTGACAGACCACTATGTGAAAATGCTTGCTAAGAATAATTACATTGACAGACCACTATGTGAAAATGCTTGCTAAGAATAATTACATTGACAGACCACTATGTGAAAATGC
The DNA here is from genome assembly GCA_029891345.1 of Dryococelus australis. NCBI lineage: Eukaryota > Metazoa > Arthropoda > Insecta > Phasmatodea > Phasmatidae > Dryococelus > Dryococelus australis. The sequence continues at coordinate 371,632,569 of CM056994.1, forward strand.
TTGCTAAGAATAATTTGAAACTAATAAATGAGGAAGAAGTTTTTATAGCATACAGAGGCTTAAAAGAAATTAAAATGGTAAATTTATCCATGATCTAGAATTCTCTTAAGAATATGTGTAATCTATTAATTTGAATATTTTTAATATTTCATTATATTTTTAACTTATTTTGCCTTTTTTTTTAAGCTTAGATTTGCTGTTTTTAAGTTAACACAAATACTGAGCACATATTTTGGGAAAAATTGTAAATTTGCTGGATTTTTGATTGATTTTGCTTGTTTTTTGTCTTTAATTTGCAGTTTTTAAATTAACACAAATCCTGCACGGAGAATTTCGGAAAAATTTAAAGATTTGCTTGTTTTAGCTTAAATTTACATGATTTTGGCATGTTTTTGAGAATCGAAAATTAGAGTAAAATGGAGTTTCTATAAACTTGAAAAAGTTGTTTGAAAACGATAAAAAGTTGCTTGGAAAACGATAAAAAGTTTCTTGAGAAACGATAAAAAGTTGCTTGAAAAGGATAAAAAGTTGCTTGAATTTTGGTTAAATTGTTTGGTTTTTTTTTATGAAAGGGTGGGGTGGCCCAGGATCGGTGTTATGCATCTCCTCCTACATGCAGGCGATAGACGCGAGAGCTCAACAGTGGAGTGAAGAGATTTGGGTGAGGTCTTGAGAGCCGACGCGGGTGATGTGAGGTGAGAATGGAGCAGCGCCGGAAAGCAAGAGCGGGGAAACAGGAGATCACCGAGAAAATTCACCGATTAGTGTCATGTGTTAAATAGACATAATGTGTGGAGAGTTTATAGCCACGCGTTTGGGCGTTCAAAGTAATACTGTAAAACAATGCTGTGTTACAATATCACGGCTAAACTCATTGGCTATAAAACTTTATTTTTGAGATATGCAATACAAGATGTGAATGTGTAATGTAATTATAAAATATCGTTGTATATGTGAGTGAGTCTGATAGGTTATATAAATGACATACCTCGACTGAATTCTATGCTGTCACGCTAAAAAATCAGTGTACTTATCCAAATTTCACTTCTTATGTAATTAGAAACAATTGGATCATAATTCTAATAAACAAACAAAAAATCTTAATTCAAGTAAATCAAAAGAAACGAATAAAATTACTTTCATTTTAATACCGATCAACCAAACCAATCTCAAATTATATGGCACCCTTGCAGAACTTTAGTTACGAAATATTATTTTATACTAATTCTCAAAATTACGAGCAACACCAGCCTGCACATTGCACATCGACCGATTTACCAACATTTGACTTTACTAGTTCTGGTGTCATACATACATTTACATTTGCTTGAGGAAACATACGACTTAGCTGTGTCGATAGCGGTAAATAACCGCAACTCTGGCGATGTCATAGAGTCATCCTTCACTGGTGTAGAACCCAGGAACAACTCTCCCACTCACCATCTCCAGGTGGTGCTCAGCAAACTCGTTCTCTGCGGGCTGGAACAGCGGAGGTGTGTGCAGAATCGGAACCTCGCCAGAATCCGCAGCCAGTAGTACTCCTCTCTGAGAATTGGCTCTCCGAACACCAGACACTACCACGTCCTTGGTGTGAAGTCCCAACCAAGAAGTCCTCCTTCACTGGACCGTCCTTCACTGGTGTAGAACCCAGGAACAACTCTCCCACTCACCATCTCCAGGTGGTGCTCAGTAAACTCGTCCTCTGTGGGCTGGAACAGCGGAGGTGGGTGCAGAATCGGAACCTCTCCAGAATCCGCAACCAGTAGAACTCCTCTCTCAGAATTGGCTCTCCGAACACCAGACACCACCACGTCCTTGGTGTGAAGTCCCAACCAAGAAGCCCTCCTTCACTGGACCAGAACCCAGGAACAACTCTCCCACTCACCATCTCCAGGTGGTGCTCAGCAAACTCGTCCTCTGTGGGCTGGAACAGCGGAGGTGGGTGCAGAATCAGAACCTCTCCAGAATCCGCAGCCAGTAGTACTCCTCTCTCAGAATTGGCTCTCCGAACACCAGACACCACCACGTCCTTGGTGTGAAGTCCCAACCAAGAAGTCCTCCTTCACTGGACCGTCCTTCACTGGTGTAGAACCCAGGAACAACTCTCCCACTCACCATCTCCAGGTGGTGCTCAGCAAACTCGTCCTCTGTGGGCTGGAACAGCGGATGTGGGTGCAGAATCGGAACCTCGCCAGAATCCGCAGCCAGTAGTACTCCTCTCTGAGAATTGGCTCTCCGAACACCAGACACTACCACGTCCTTGGTGTGAAGTCCCAACCAAGAAGTCCTCCTTCACTGGACCGTCCTTCACTGGTGTAGAACCCAGGAACAACTCTCCCACTCACCATCTCCAGGTGGTGCTCAGCAAACTCGTCCTCTGTGGGCTGGAACAGCGGAGGTGGGTGCAGAATCAGAACCTCTCCAGAATCCGCAGCCAGTAGTACTCCTCTCTCAGAATTGGCTCTCCGAACACCAGACACCACCACGTCCTTGGTGTGAAGTCCCAACCAAGAAGTCCTCCTTCACTGGACCGTCCTTCACTGGTGTAGAACCCAGGAACAACTCTCCCACTCACCATCTCCAGGTGGTGCTCAGCAAACTCGTCCTCTGTGGGCTGGAACAGCGGATGTGGGTGCAGAGTCGGAACCTCGCCAGAATCCGCAGCCAGTAGTACTCCTCTCTGAGAATTGGCTCTCCGAACACCAGACACTACCACGTCCTTGGTGTGAAGTCCCAACCAAGAAGTCCTCCTTCACTGGACCGTCCTTCACTGGTGTAGAACCCAGGAACAACTCTCCCACTCACCATCTCCAGGTGGTGCTCAGCAAACTCGTCCTCTGTGGGCTGGAACAGCGGAGGGGGGTGCAGAATCAGAACCTCTCCAGAATCCGCAGCCAGTAGTACTCCTCTCTCAGAATTGGCTCTCCGAACACCAGACACCACCACGTCCTTGGTGTGAAGTCCCAACCAAGAAGTCCTCCTTCACTGGACTGTCCTTCACTGGTGTAGAACCCAGGAACAACTCTCCCACTCACCATCTCCAGGTGGTGCTCAGCAAACTCGTCCTCTGCGGGCTGGAACAGCGTAGGGGGGTGCAGAATCAGAACCTCTCCAGAATCCGCAGCCAGTAGTACTCCTCTCTCAGAATTGGCTCTCCGAACACCAGACACTACCACGTCCTTGGTGTGAAGTCCCAACCAAGAAGTCCTCCTTCACTGGACCGTCCTTCCTTCCGTCTGGGATCATCGTACTACTTATGTCGAATTTACTTCTTCTTTTAAACATATATAGGCTCAGTGTTTCAATAGTGCGGGAATAATTCTGTATCTCCGTCGTAAATATCAAATTGTAAGGACTGGCTTCCTTTCTAGCTGGCCTCTCACTGATTCCAAATTAGAACGAATAAGCTTTTGGTTCTATCAGACCTTCGTTTGAAAAAATAAATAAATGTGATAGGTCAGCTGGTGTGGACTGATTCTTTTGAGAAAACAAAAGTTACTGCTTGTTACAAAGTCAAATACTCATGGAAAGGAACCATAGATAATAATTAGACTTACATACCTTATACAATACAACTGTCAAAATAAATAAGTTTATACCTATCACTTTGAACATGCGCTAACCATCTTATACATTGCATTAAAGTTTGGCATTTAAATCAAGTTTAAAGACATGGAATAATCATTATAAAATCATAAATATTGAAGTGTTACAGAAGTTCCCCTCAGCTGGGTTTAAAATTTAACAATATTAATTTAGCACTTAAGATTATAGATCATTTCATCATTTACAACTCAATACCTAAAAAAAACTAATAACACAACAATTCTACACAAATAATTGTTTATGTAGTTTACCCATGCATCTTAAAATTGTGTAAGTCCGACATGGGTAATATCAAATTATGGAGAATCAAAGTCTTTTGTCTACGAATAAAAATTGTCACCATCTCCATAATGAGTAGAGACGTCCTTGCTCCGATCAATCTCAGCTGGAGCATATGAGATGAGCTGGCGGGTAGCTCCTGCCTCACTTTAACCTTTTCGGCTGTAAAACTTGTCACACTTTCCAGTTCAAGTTTGAAATTATTTATCATTACAACTTCTATCAACAAGTCGTTCATTTTTCAGCTAATGGGTATTCTATTTGTCTTGGCTTAGCAAAAAAAAAAAAATGTGTTTCCTTCGGCTAACACTTATTGAATGTTTCTGGACATATAATTTTTTTCCACACTTTGCACTCGTTTATAAAAGTGTCTTTCAGGCGAAATATGTCGTGTAAATTCAATGTTCTTTTAGCTCACATGCAAATGACACCCCTTCGCACATTTAAAGTTCACTAATCAATATTGGCGATCATAAGATGTCACAACTGTACAGACCAGTGTTCACCATAATTGACTACTACCGGCTTACAAAACATATCTGAAGATTATATCAGGTCACCATAAAATGACACTACTTTCATAAGAAAAATTACTAAAAAAAAACATGAAACTTCATTGGCGTTTATCAATCTTACATCTATACAACAATTTACTTCTGAAACCTTAGTTCAGGAGCATGAATGATATGCTTGTTAAAAGAAAAAAATCAAACTATTAGAAGACATTTAAAATAGGATTTATATGAAGGACCTAATTAAAACCAATTAAAAATGTATTCATTGAGAAGACCCTACGAAAAAAACCTTATATGTGTTTTTCTTTTCCAAGTTGCATTTAATTATAGCAAAACTTGCAGTCGGAAGTTCACTTATTCATTGTAGCTTTTTATTTCTTTTTGGTCAAACTTTCAATATAGAGACTGCGTGTTTCAAAATAGAGCATTTAGAGTTGGGTTGATTGCTATTTCTTTGCTTGCGAATTTTCCGTCAGTGGTTACCTTTATTACTGTTATGAACTTAGTGCTTTTATGATTGAGTATAGCAAATTACATGTTTCTCAATAACATCGCTTCCATCCTTTACGACAGGTTTCATTCTTTCCTCACTGGAAGGAAAAACATAAGAAAAACGCTGGAGCTCATTACATACATCAACAATCCTTTACAGTGAAATATTCTCTATGTGGCTAACAAAGCAATGCAGGGCAAAATAAATTACAGTATGCACATTTGACATGGAACAAATTATATCTCATTCTGGCGGCTTTCACCTACGCCCAATTAAATTCTTTCCACATCAATGAACAAAGGCTCGCCCCAAATAATAATTATCTTATAAAATCCGCATTTTGTGACAATTCTTCACTGCGATAAAATTAAATAATTACTCAACAGCATTATTCCTCAGCGTCTATATATTTTCTCTTGTCTTCCATATTTTGCGTAATAGGAGATTGATATTCTCTCAGAGCCATGATATTATAGCGTCCTAGAACCGTGCCAGTGTCCGGACAAACCACTTTATAACAGTTGTTGTTGATTATCTTAGATACCTTTACCGGACCGGCGTAGAATGCCATCAACTTCTTGGAAATAAATTCCCATGCTCTGCTGATACAATGTGCTCTTATTAAAACCAGTTGACCTACACTTAACTTCTTCTTCCGTGACTGCTTCGCATACTTGCGGCATCGATCAGCTGCTAGAATTAACTTCTTACGGGCGAACTTCATTGTTTCGCTTCTTCTGTCTGGTCTTCGGTTTCTTCATGGGTCGATTGCGGAGGTGACGGTAATCTAGACGTATCAAATATCTCGGATCTCCGGCCTGTCAGTGCCTCCAAAGTTCCATTTCTCAAAGTCTCATATCTCTAGTAGTCTAGCCGATTATGTCGGTTATTCCCGTATCCATCTACCTTCTGTCCTTCGTTCCTTTGCTGTTGTTGCGTCATGGGCGCAAAGGAAGGCGTACGAGGTTCGAGCGGAGTTTGATTACTGAAATAGCCTTCACTTACGTCAGTCTGATGGTCTGGATTTTTAAAACCCGAAGAGCGCTGCGATCACGGCCTGGAATGATTTATTCTTGGAGCTGGCCCATGCCTTTCGTCCATTCTCTTTGGCGACTTTTCTCTCTGACTTGTACGTTGTTTGGTTCGACCGTCTGATATATTACTTTCCCGTACGTCAGACTGCCGTGCATTGTATCGTCGTTTGTTTCCCTATTGACGCGATTTTTTTCCGTCATACGGTTTCCGTCTGTAGTTCTGGCGGTTTCCACTAACGTAAGAGCTTCTCTGGAAAAACCTACCGCCTCTATACGACCTCTGTGGATTCCTTGGAAATCTATCAAAGTGTTGGTAATCCTGTCTTGTACCAATAGTATTGACATGAGAATTCCTGTCGCATCTAGTGTGTCCATTGTAATTTCGGTTAGAATTCCCTTGATACAGGGAAGGTGAATTGTCGGGGTTAGTAGTATTTTGGCAATCTCGATTTCCGCATTTTCTTTGTGATTTCTCGATAGTGTTGAACGCGAGTAGTTCTTCTCGAAATGTTGCGAGGCAGCCGCCATGCCGCCCTACCTCAGAGTCATTGCTATGAACTCTTCATCTGATACCGGAGGATCCAAATTACGAGATCGCTCGTACATGTCAGCGAGATGTTCCTCGAGTGGCTTGCCCTTGCCTGACCAAAACCTCTCGGCATGTACAGTAGCTGTGCACGAATATTTCCTTGCACTTTCCTACTCCAGAAGTTTGCTAAGAATTTCTCTTTAAAACCATGGTAAGTATCAGTCTCTGTCTTATTTAATCCCCACCAGTAATACGCAGTATGTTTAACTCAAAGTTATACGCCTTAGCTTGCCCTTGTCACTCAGGTTAGATAGTTGAGAATACTCGCCAAACTTATTCAGAAAATTTACCGGGTTTTCGCCGGATTTGCCCTCGAACGTAGGTATTTGGTCTGCCCGCATCTTACTCGGATGGTGGAGCAGTGTGTTCAATTGCAACAAGGCGGATGAGTCGTTCACGGGGCGTTTTGAAAAATATCTCGGACCGCTTACATCTTCTTACATTTAGAAAATTTTCCATGTTTAACTCAAAAGGTGTGAGTAAAGTGCTCAGAGACGATACGTGGCGCCTCTGCCTTGAGGCAGAAATGACGCTGGCTGCGGTGGAGAATAAGCGTAACGAGTCGCATCTCGGCAGGCGGTTATTATCCATTTCCGCCGAGCAACATGGACACTGGGAAAACTCTGCAAAGCCGGGGTTACGTAACTCAGCAAGGAGTTGATCTGGGAGGCAATCTTCCCCGGGAGGCCTTCATTAGCGGGCGACGTGGTTCGCTTTGATGAGGACACAAGTTGTGATGATGGCCTTTTCGTGCGTGGAGGTTCAGCTCACGTCTCAGTGTCTGACGCGAGCATTAGGGCACTCGAGGTCACGACCTGGAACCTCACGCAGTGCTTCAAACATGCCGGAATCACATAGCCCCGACGAGCACAGCGCGACACGACAATTACTGTAACCACGATCATTTTTGTAACGTCCACATTTATCACTATTTCTGAATCTTGTCAACATAATTTATGTACTTTTCACACGTTTCAATTTACTGATATTTAATACCTGTAATTTTCTGTATGTTGTGACATATATTATTTACTTACTATTTTGTATATTTCCACATGGTTAGGATTTTACGTGATTAGATGTACGCATGGCAATATTCATGTGTATATGCATTTAGGTAGCTAGTTTTATTTTCTGTTTAGAATTTTAAATTAATATTTTATGTTAATTACTTGTTCACTGTCTCAACTGATTGTTAATGTTTCGGGGATATTTTTGAATATTTTTAATACATTTCTACGATACCTTAAATTCTATGTATTAGGGATTTAGGCCGTTTTAGAGTGAGACAGTTTAGATTTACGCAGCGAGCCATTCGATTGGTCAGCAGGTTTAAACCCTGCACCCCTGTTGGCGGGAGAGTCCAGCATACGGTTGGCAGGTCCATTTCTGTTGGAATCTCGCTCTCTGTGCTGCCATCTTCCGATGCGTCAAGATGTTAGAACAGGACGCCCGTCCAGAAGTTGGAGGAGGCCTAGCATATTTAAGTTAGATTTTTAGGGTGTTCAGTTTTAACAGCTCGCTTTAAGTTTTTATTAGTGTATTAACGTCGAGTGGAGTGTGAAAGAGCTCCTCCATTTTAGTATTAAGCAACTGTTTAGTAAATAGTCAGGTAGTTAGACGTCGCTAGGTTCGTGAGCTGTGAGCCACGTAAGACAGAACCCCTACACTTCTTATTGTCGCGTCCTGAGCCTACAAGATTTGATCCTGTCCTGTTCCTACAAATTAAATGGTATTCTTCTTCGAGATCAACTCAACAGTAACGTAAGACATACAGTATTCAATTTTGCTACGTATCTAGTGCAGGCAAGACGGCACTTGTTCTAGACGTTTAGACCCGACGCCATGTTGGCTAGGCGTCCGTAGCTTAATCCAGCACATATTTACTAACCACAAGAAACCCTAGTGAGGGCTTTAGTGTTTTAACCGCTGTAGCTACGCCAGAGGTATTAGTTTAGTATATTTTTTAACTGAGACATTTTCCATTTCAGAGAGGGTTTTTACAGTGTAAGTGTGTTATGTCAGATTTTCATATATGCTAATGACCGTTACGCCCGGCCACTCCCTAACGGCAGTTTGGGTTCTAAATATATTTTCTTCAATATTGTCTTTGTAATTCAGGGTTGTTTGATTGTTTCACTTTCCAGCATTGACTTTTAAGTTTACACATATCTGTAAATTTTTATTGAATAAAAGGATAATTGCTGAAAATTACATTGTACGTGTTTTAATATTCTCACCTCTACATGATTACTTGGTTTGGATCCTCTCGTAATATATGTAAACTGAATCTGAAAGAACGCAAAGTAGGTTTAAGAGCCAGTGCGTGTCAGAATAGTTTTCAGCTGATTTGCAAACTATGGTTTGTCGTGGTGTGTACCAAGGTGAGTTGGGTATGCAGAGGAAGTCTGGAGTCGGAGTCCGCCTGGCTTCGAGCGGACTTGTTACTGAGCTGAATTAACAGACTACTAATGTCCTATGCCAAATTGTATAAATATATCCAACAAACAGATGAATGAATGTGATACGAGAGGGAGGTGCATGAACTATAAAATTAACCACATATGTATGCAGGTAGAAGCTCATACATACATCACGTTGGTCAATGAAATACAGTCTTAAACATAATTTAAGTTGTTTAATATTGCTTGATTTAAGCTGGCGCCCTTTACCGAGTAATACCACGTGGCACTACGCTAGTTCGTTTCACCTCGGCAGCAGTATTCAGAAATTCAGCCACTCTCCCCACTTTAAATTATATATATGTATGTGTGTGTATATATATATACACAATTTAAAGCATATATATACTTTAAATTATAAATATATATAATTTAAAGTGGGATATATATATATGAAGTACAGAATTACACGCAATGGAGGTGCCATCATATATCAATACTGTGTTTACTCCAGACGTAAAGGATTGTTGCATTTCATATTTGTCTATCCCAAAGAGGTGGCTATCGACAGCTGGAGCTGCAGTTTGGTAGGTGAGGTAATCCATGCGTATAAGTGCAAAGACGCCGTACCAACTGCGCCGCAGTGAACACACACAGTATCTTTTAAGAGAAACTGCACCGTTAAATTACAGTCTGTTTGAATACACAGTTGTTGAAATGAAAGAAATGACGGAGATAACGAACAGTTCTCCTAGCTCGCCGGAAGTACGCCACCAGTGACCTGCTAGGGGACGAGCGAAGGAGTTGCACCTACTCTTTTACAGCCAATCAGAGAGCTTATGCAAACAATGCAAGCAACATCTAAATAACAGCTGGAGACGATACAAGCTGAGTGTAAAGCTCACTTGGAAACTATGCAAGCTGGGTTTATAGCTCATTTGTAAACGGTTGCAAACAGAATCCAAGGCACTATTGAATGAAATAAAAACCGAGATAATACAAACAGAGCAGTCGGAAGTCATTTTGTTAAGATAAAATGTTTCTGCGAATTTACAACAGCTGGCCATGGAGGTTAACGTCATGCATAGAGAAATAAACGAGATACGGAGGAATTGGACAGAGTAAGAGCGACGTGTACCGCCCAGCTTGGCGACGAGGAAAAGAGAATTGACCTCCTGGAAAATCGCCTTGCCAAAGCTCAGGTTTGAATGCTTTAAACCAGCTGCTAACGGAGAAATGTGATTCTCACAATGCGCACTTGGAAAGTAAGCTAGTACAAACTGAAAAGGCGACCGCGAACTAGCTGGCTAAGGTAGCGGACAGAATGGACCAGCTTGCACAAGTAGTAGAAGGCGTAAGAGATGTACACCTGGGAAGTCACGAGATAGGCAGATGGGAGGTGCAGTTTGTAAGCCAGAGGGCCTTACACTCCGATCATATAGAACACACAGGCAGGAAGGAACAAATTAACATGCAGAGTTCGGCAGTCTCATTTACAAATGCACCGTTTAGCACCCTGCTGCACAAGCCGTCGAAGATGTGGGCAGAACAGCTGCCGAAATTCAGTGGAAAGTCAGGTGAAAGAAAACCCCGGTTAATTTCCTTACAAAATTTGAAGAGTATGCTGTCCTATTCGGCCTAAGCGACCATGATAGTCTGAAATGTCTCTTCCTCGCCCTAGTATCGACAACCTACTACTGGTGGGAAGTGGTCAAAACCACCAAGACTACATATGCGGAATTCACAGATAAATTCCTGGAAAACTTCCGGAATGCTAAAGTACAAGGAAATCTTAGAGCCCAGTTACATGCGGAAAGGTTCACACCAGGCCTAAACCGCAGCCTTGAGGCGCATATCTCAGAAGTATATGAGAAATCACGCCATCTGAGTCGCCAATCAGTGACGAAGAATTTATGTTAATGATTTTGTTACAGCTGCCACTTCGCTATCAGGCACAATGGACAGTCACACATGACCTTGATTAGGTATCCTTCCGCGAAGGACTGCTGGCTTTCGACCAGATTGATAAATAACAGAGGCAAATAACTAACCGAGAGAAAGCAAATCCTGTCCACGCAGATCGCATGCCACCATTGTATACTGGCACTCAGAACAATGTGAACAGAGGAGGGTTCCGACCTCAGACAGTTAACCATCCCAGAGTGCAGTCCATCAAGGTAGACGCAAACAAGCCTTACTTTGGGGGACAAGGAATTAACCAGCGAGACTATCAGCACACTTTCCGTAGAAGAAAGTGGTACTCGGCCAGGACGAGACGTAGAGCACACGGAGGTCACAATGATTACTATGAGGGGCAGGAACAAACAGGTGAAACAAAACCTGACACGGACAGAGGCTCCAGATCTTGCCGCAGCACGGGAGAACTGAGTCGCTGACTTTTGAGCGAAATAACGTGCAGTGGTATTCGCAGTTTCGCAGACCACCTGGAGTAAACGTGGAACTGAACCAGCCCAGCAGAGCAGCACAAGAAGGCCAGACTCAGCAAACAGCTGGCACGTGTTTTGCACCTCGAACCAATAATTATCCAATACCACATTCAGGAGGGTATTTTGTTAAAGAAGCTCCCTTAGATCCGAGGATGCCACCTTTTGTTGCGGCAGCATTTTTTAATTCTAATAGAACATTAATTTCTTCATTTCTAAAATTAATCAGTTTATTATCTTGATCGACATTGTTACAACTAATTCATCCACTCGAATAACTATTACTGGAATATATATCAATGTATTTGGTTTTTCAATTATTTTGTAACCTTAAGCCACCTCACATGTGAATCCATGTATTGTGTTTGTTGGTTTTCCATTCAAATGTGATCTGCCTACAATATTAACACACATTAACCAACAATATATTAACCTGTTTTGAGGATTTGTGTAATTGATTAGTTGAATATGATCTCTTTTCATAAAGTAACATATTTGCAAATGAATTCTTCTGTGAAATTGCTATCGACATTACTATACATCACACTAGTTAACGTATTTGGGTTTCCACGTAATTGGAAATATACATCTTCAGGTAATGTCGATTTAATTATTGTTTCTAAGTCGTCCAACTCATAAGAACCTACCAGTATCACAACCTTATAGGTTTTTCACAGTTGTTGAACATAAATGATTGATTGTCTATATCGATGTTTGGTATGCTGTTGTAAGTAACGAATTCGATTAGATTTATTTGCCATTCTCCATTTAACTCCAAAGCTGGGGAATATACAGACCGCAATTGTGACGAATTTCCACTTAATATCAAGGTTATTGACATATTACTAAATGGTTTTACTATTACATTGACTTATACATCCTATATATATATTATCAAAAACCTAAACATAAATGACCACAATTGATTGTATTTGGTAATTGTTCCATTTTAAATTGTATATTAATTGTGTGTTTTTCAAATAATTTCATATTTCAGCTGGAGTATGTAAATTGAAAAAACTGTCGTAAAACAATTATTGATTTACAATTTTAATTAGTGCTATGCAATGTATTCATTTGTTATTTTTCGAATTTAAATTAACAATAATACATTCATGAAGGTTTGGTTACTTTGGTAATTTGTCTTTCATATACACCTCAGAAATAGGGAATATCCACTTTCTTCACAAATACATTAATGTATTTGTTTGTAAATGCACATTTTGGAAGACTATTTAAGAAATTCTGTGTTTCTTTCCACATTTGGGGTTTTTTCGTCCTTGACCAACATTATATGGTTTAAGATACATCCCTTTACCACTTCATTTACTTGATTTAACAAGAGTTGAAATGCCTCCCATTAAGTTCCAAGAGCTGATAATGCTGAAAATATGAATGGTAATATTCCACCTTTCTTCATTTTTTATTTTGTTTTGCATTTTACGCCCATGCCTCTTTTCACCTTAGCCGGCATTACTTTGTCTACAACCCAAGTGCCTAGCTTTTCACCTGTTGGTGTAGATGGATTCTTCCTTATATTTTCTGCTTTAATGGCTAGAATTGTATCAGCTATATGTATTTCTTTCCGATCGTTTGTTCAATCGAACACTATCATGTTCTTTACAAGCATTACCCAAAGTGTTTATTCCTATATCATTCTGTGCCAGACTTTCTGCAAGCTTAGTTCTGGGTCCACAATAATTATATTTTAGTAGATGCAATTCAAATGGTAATTTGTTAATCAATGTATTCAATATGCAACATACTTTTTTGTTATGTTTAGTATGGGCCATTGTTTTAACTGAACGCGAACCTATATATAGCCCTACATTTAGAGTTTTATGTTAGTATGTTACCTAATAGTGTAGAAATTAAGGTTATAAATCAAAATGTTCATCTGCTGGTAATTGTAAATACAAAAGAAAGTGAAACTGAATAGAAACACGGTATTCTTTTAACTCCAAGTGTACGTTGCATAATAAGCAGTCCTTATTCATGTAGAAAAACATGTGTTATTATGTTGCTGTTACAACATCCAAATGGACTTAAATTTGAAAATTGATGTGATTTTTAAAACAATACAACAAGAAAAATGTCAATGATTAGCATATATTTTGTTGTTAAATGAAGGAATGTTTTATTTCCCATTTACAAATAAAGAAAATATAGTGCCTCAGAATGAAACATGACCCAATTCCATATTTATATTTGATGTTTTTTGGTGTTCATTGCAGGATGAAATATAACAATACTTTAGATTTGGTCAATGACGATTATTTTTATCTGACACAAACTTATGCACATATTCCAAAACATAATTTACATAAAAATGCAAAATATCTTAATTGTGTTTAAAATTGACAATATGAATCTACAACATATTTACAATGATCACATTTTAGGCGATATGACATTTACAAAGTTTAATGATATGTGATTTTACTGCTAGAAAAACAAGTATTGTTTTATGGTAGTTATACGAAAGCTTCCCCTATGTAAAGGAAGATATAGGTCTGGATTTTGACAGTTTTTTACTTCCCAAGAAGAATAATCAGTATTTCAAAGTTTGGTCAGAGCAGTTAAAACACAATCATTACAATACCTATTTAACGAAAAATCGAGATGGGAATTGTGATTTGAATGATCATATATTACATAATGTTGGTATAGCTATGAAATATACTGATGTGGTAAATTAATGTTACATGGAAGACTTAAACACCATTACACTAAATGTATTTAAATTGCAATCAACCAATATACAAGAGAAATTAATAAACATAACTGAAACTGTTACAAACATGCCTGATGATATTAGTTATATTTCGTAAATATTGGCAAATGTGATGATAACATTGCAAAATGTATAAACTAGAACAAAAGTATGTTCGGAACATTTAAAAAATGTAATTAATTAAATGTCAAGTGCTGCAATTACAAAACAATTTGATACACAAATGGATGAAATGATGCAATAAATAAGTGTTGAATTAATCAATAGAACATCTGCTTTAGCTATGTAAATGGAATTGCAAAAGTAAATTGATGATTTGAAATCACGAATAAACTATTTTAATAATGATTTGAGCATCAAAACTGTGAGTAAATTAGACATACTTTTGAGTCAAGTCGATAAGATTAGAAAGTGCAAACTAATCGACCTAATACATCCACTAAAAAGCCATTGACATAATTTATATATAAATAGTTGAAAGTTAATGAAAAAAAAAGAAAAATATCTGACTGCTTCAGAATTACATAGCTAAATGTGCTCGAATGGAACAGGATGTTCTGAATGAAGAAATATTAAAATCTGTGACAAGTAGAATGGATACTTTACATTCTGTGCTAAATATTTTTAATGAACCACAAGTGGAAATTAAATTGGAAGAACCTATGAAGAAGAAACAGCTGTCTCAATTATCACAACATTATTTAGCTATAAAACAGTCTTCACCTATTGGCGATATGGTATTTGGTGTATATCATTATAGAAATATGTGGCTTCTGGGAGATTCGGTAATAAAGTTTTTGGCTGAGAATAGAATTCAAGTAGGAGATTATGTAACTGATTTTAGTGAAGGATTGTTTGAATTATTATTCAGAAAAGTTCAGAATGGTTATTCCGATATAGATTTGGAGAAATATAAGGATCTTGTTCATCACACAAATGCAAATAAACATTTAGATGATAATGAAAATCATCCAAAACAACATTTATTAAGCAATGTGGGTGGAAGTAGGATATATAAAGATGAAGTTTGGGATCTGTTTTCTCCTGTATGTTGGAACAATCCTAATGAATTGGGCGATAAATTAAAACTTCTCATCGTTTCGAGAGAGCCTAGGAATAATTCATATATGAACAAAATTGTTTATATTATTGAAGAATTGACTGAAGACATTTATATTACCAATGAAGTTCAGTAAAATTTCTCAAGATCTTCATGCCCCTGCAAGGATAAATTTTCCTAAAAGATGTATTATCACTAAAGGCTTAAATTATCTTTTTCAAGCCAATTTGTGTGAAATTACATTGATTTCCTAATACAATAAGGGTTACAAATATATTTTAACCATAATGGATGTTTATTCCAAATATGTTTAGGTTGTACCTGTCAATAACAAGACAGGGAAACAGGTTAGCAATGCAATGAAGATCATTTTGCGAGAAAGAACCCAAATTCACTCCAAACTGACAAAGGAAGTGAGTTCTTTAACATCTCTTTCCAGAAACTAATCACCGATTATGGTATTAATTATTACATAATGTATTCAGACCTTAAAGTCAGTGTTGTCAAGAGGTTTAATAAGAGCTTGAAAAAGCTAATATACAAGCATTTCACATCCAAGGGAACCTAAAATTGGGTGGATATTTTGCCCGAAATAATTAAATTTTATAAATCCAGATATCATAGAACTATCAAAATGGTGCCTTTAAAGGTTATGGACAATAGATTAATTAAAACTGTGTATAATAATGTAAAAGTGTTTGTTGAGAGAAAACCAAAGTTTAAAGTTGGTATGTGTATGTACGAGTGTATGCTGAAATCTGTCTTTGAGAAAAAATACATGGTTAATTGGTCGTACAAAATATTTAAAATTATTTCAGTTGGAAGCTTGTTTCCCAGAGTGTATTATCTATAAACCTATGATGAAGAACCTATAACAGGCAGTTTTTACGAACATGAATTGCAAAAATTTCTTCTCTAAATGAATATTTGGTTGATAAAATCATTAAACGGAAGAAGATATGTCATGGGTCGTTGGAGAGGTTTCTCAAAAGCACACGGCTCATGGGTGAAGAAAACGTATCTTAAAAGATTGACATACAATGATTTGTAAATAGTCTTTATGCTAAATAAAAATATTTATACGATATTTGATGTTTTATTCATTTATTATACTTTTCGATATTCATGGGCAATGATAGTACAATAATTTTACATCCATTCCTATTGTTTGAGTGGTAATCTATTACAATTTATTTATGATGGAATCATTCAGTTTGTCTGGTTTAACATGTATTTCATTAGGTTTTTTAAGAGCCGATGTGGGACGAAGTAAAATATGTATTAATATTTGTGTTTGTGTACTTTTGTTGGGCAGGGGGTGGGTGTGGAAAAATTGTGAGTTGTATTTTTATATTACCTGGGCATTTGTTTAACTTTAGTAAATTAAACTTTCCATTTGGTAATCACATGATTCAAGTCAGTTAATGTTATGTGATTAAAGTATTTGGTTAATGAATACGTTCTTGAGTCTGTCGATTATGTGATTAAAGTGGAGATCAGTTACTTTGCTAAGGTAAAAAGTTTCATTGCATGATTAAAATCGGTTTCATGAATTTGTTTCAAGTCTTTTGGTTAATTTTTCTTACTTATTTCATTTTCTGCGCCGAAATAGTTCGTTCCTTTTATGTTATTCGAGGAGTGATTAAAGTAATTCGCTCGGTAACCTATTTTCACATCTCTTTTCATTAAAAAATATTTATTTCGCTGAAAATATATATTTAAATAATCAGTATGCCTCCAGACATTCGACCCCCGCTACGAATATGTCACAAACAAGAAAAAATGGCGTTTATACAACTCTTAAGCCAACATTGACTCCTATATGAATAGTTACAACCCACTCCTCTGGTCAGTCGGCCGCAGTACCTCACAGAGTACACACTTATGTTGCTCTGCCAATATCACCCTTATGACACCAATAAAATAATTTTTAAAAAATTATATAAATGAATTTTAAAAAATTATCAGAAATAATTTTGATAAAACAATTACACTAATTATTTTGACTAATTTGACACTAATTATTTTATTAAATAATCAAATTAATTAATGGATTAATATATATAACAATTCTTTAATCTCACTTGCATATCAATATGCAAGTTAGCATAATTAAATTGATATCAAATTAATTAGGTCAATCAAAAAGGCGGCATCCCTTTGTATCCAGAACATACATGTTGTCTCTACTTATATCATATCGTGGGTAGCAATTAGCTGATTTCTACCTAATTAAATAATACTTGGGTAGATAATGTAAACTAGTAAGTTTAAAGTAGGCCAGATGCTTATTTTGAAAACTGCTAAAATATAAACATTTGCTTATTGTAAATTATATTAAAGAAACCATGTAATAAATTTCAACCTACCTTTGTATGGTGACAGTATGTACTACAACATTCAAATGTGTAAAAGCGTAGCCTTTTTGTCCACCATTTTGTAAGACAGTGCCACGTTTTTAAATAAAGTTTTTTCGTATCTTAGGAAACAATCGACCAATTCATATCAAATTTGACAAAAAAGATGTACTAATATAGTAGGCCACGTAAACTGAGGTGTGGGTCAGGTATTTATTTTCAAAATGCGGCCGTATAAATATTTGTGTTTAGTATTGTATATATACGAAACAATTAAACCATTTTTAACTCAACTTTATGTGCTGACAATATATATTATAACCATCAAATGTGTCTACACAAACACTCTTTTGTCCAACATTTTGTAAAATATTGTCACGTGAATAAATCAAGTTTTGTCTGAAGGTTGTACTGTGGTAGGCCATTATTGTTATGCTATGTTTAAGAAGGCCATGCAATTATTATTATGCTATGTTTAAGAGGGCCATGCAATTATTATTATGCTATGTTTAAGAGGGCCATGCAATTATTATTTTAAAAAGCTGCTTTATAAACATTTCAGAAAATAATGCTACATCCATGCAACCATGAAACAAATTTAATCTTAACTTTGTACTATGACAGTATCAATTACAACAGTCAAATGTGACTCCGCAGACCCCCTTTTCTCAGCCATTTTGTAAGACAGAGCAGCATAAGTTTTTTTTGCCATAGCTCTACCACTAATTTTTCTTGCCATAGCTCTACCACTAATTTTTCTTGCCATAGCTCTACCACTAATTTTTCTTGCCATAGCTCTACAACTAATTTTGCCAGACAAGTAGTAATATGACACGTAATGCAAATTGTTTTTTTTTTCAGTAAGTCTTACACGTATTTAAAAAAAGGCCTGTATAAACATTTTAGTTTAGTATCCTTTATCTACGACAAAATTAAACCAATACTAACTTAAATTTTTGTACTAGCAGTAACTATTGCAACCATAAACGTGTCTACACAAATTATTTTTTGTCCTTCAATTTGAAAGAGGGTGCCACATTAATTAATAAAGTTTTGTAATATCTGGGAAAAAATTAACCGATTCCGAAAAAATTTTGAACACATCACTGCTAAAGTAGGCCATGTAAATTTTCATGTTTTGAGTGTGTTTGGCATTATTTACAATATGGCTTCTATATAAATATTTTAGATGAGTTAGTCATATCTATAAAATAATCTAACCAAATTCAGTCAAACTTTATTTGTTGAGAGCATCCATTAGAAGCATTAAATATGCTTATGGAAAACTTTTTGTGCACTTTTTTTTTTTAGACAGAGCCAGGTGAGTAAAAGTGACATTTATGCTATATCTCTGGAACTATTCAACACATTCTTACGAAATTTTTCATACAATTAGTGCCAGAGTAGGTCATATAGAGTTAGATATTTTAAATAGTCAGACATTCTTTTTTTTTAAATAGTGGCAAATTAAGTTAATTAGATATTTACTCCCCTTAATTAAACCCTTGAGAAAATTCAACCAAACTTTGTAAATTTATGGTCTCTATTCGATGCATGAGATATGCCTAAATGGAGAATCTGTTTAGATATGTTTTTACGATAGCGCCAAATGAGTAAATAAAGTTTTATGCCATATCTCGGAAACCAATCAGCCTGTTTCCCACACAAATTTTGTGTAGTTTGTGTGACTTACACACTTGTTTCTTTGAAATGATATCCCTGGAAATACTACCGAAATATTAAACTGATTACAACCGAATTTGACGTTCAGAATCCTACCTCCGTAATGCTGTTTGTTGCGCACTAACTTACTGTACAAGGCCTCCTGAGTTAGAGTCCCAGGTAACGTACATGTGTATCTTTAACTGTCTAACTAATATTGCACTTGTTTCTGCTTCCATTTCGAAAAGCTGTTCACGATAAAGTGAGCCCTTTCGAAATCAACCTTAGATAAAAGTCACTGCTGTTACCTGCATATATTTTAAAGTGCGCACTGATTGACAGGCGCCTAGTAAAGTTGGTAATGGTGGGATGGGAAGTAGTTCCAAATATTTACTTCAAATAAAAAGTGTTTCTGTTTTTTTATGCATCAAAGTGTAGAAAATGAGCAAATTTGTAAAATATTTACTTTTCTAATAATTCCGCAATTTCAATTGACCGACGCATGAATAAAGTGATGAGGCCTATGTCAGTATTAATGCTACATAAGGCGGAAGTATACAGAACTTGCATACAAGTATATCTTAGTCAGGGCTTTGAAAAGTGCTCATTTTACTGTGAATAGCGTATAGTGACATTACTTTCAAGAAGACGTTAACACTCACAATCTAACCTTTTAATGATCTCATAAAAATTATTGGCATCCATGTAGATGAAACCAGACCCAATAGTTGCATCAGTAACTCCTTGTTTATTTAATAATCGTATGATTTTATACTGTTATTTTATAGTAGTGTAACCCTATACATAATATCCATTCCTTTATCTATGTCGCAAACAGTACTGGGATAGTATATTATGACCAAACTGCTTTCGACGAATTAATTGTTATTAAATAGCAATCAGAAACAGTATAAAACACTAACAGTTGAAATGAAGCTGTATGAAGATCCAAAGAGTGTGTTATATTAGCTAACTTGGCCTGCATGAAATTTAACGACTGACGCTTGTTGGGACTTAACGTACTTACGCCTCAGTTACACCGGACAGATTTCTGTGTGACAGTGAAAGGATCGTATTAAACGGGTAATTCATGGCGATGTTTTGTTCTTTTAAACTTCTTGGCAGAGCTGCTGCTTAACAGTATAAATTATGTAATATATACTAAACGCTAATCATGTTTATATATATATATGGTGAGGTGTTCAGATCACGAAGTGTCTCGCAGGTCGTTTAGTCTCCATAAAAGAACCATCATAAGTATGCTCTAAATATATTCGTAGCATATTAAAGAACTTTGGTTACATTAAGAGATACATATGGATAAGTTGTTGTCTAGAAGAATGGCCGTCAGCAGGTTAAGAAAGACGTGGAGATAGAACAAATTCGTTAAGAATAAGTGAGAATTACGTAACATCTGTGTTCGATCAGTTATCAATGGATTTTTCGGCATTTTCACAAGTTCGCGTTAGGAGAGCGTAGATGAGGTCGAATATGGATGGCGTATCGTAATCTATCTGAAACCCATGCGTACGAGATCAGGTGTTACTAAACATTAGTGTTAATTACATGTAATATTTAAGGCTTGACAAGACATCAGCAGCTGCATTTTAAAGTAAGAGGATTTCGAATGTTTCTACTGATGTAGTATAACGTCATAATTGATATTGTGTTTACAAAATGATTAATATAATATTTATATTTATAATTAATATTATATTTACCATAGCAAATTCAACTTCCTAAGATTGAGTACTTTCAGTGTTTACATCAGTGATTATACTTATATTAATGTTATTTAATTGGAGAGAAAGAGCTCATTATTTTATATATAAAATTAGTTTTAAAATTACCAAATTAATCAGATCTAAAATGACCACTACACTGATTGTAAAGTTTCCTACAACAATTTTAGGAATGAATCTAAAAACATTTTTTTTCTTTTATTACTCTTAGCTGGAATAATACATATTGAAGTAACAAAGGAAGAATGTGCTAAGGGATTGTTACAGTAATATTGTGGAAGGATATGACGTCACATCGTGATATCCCTAAGAAGTAAAGGCTTGAGGAGTCCTCCTTCTAGGGCTAGACCTCTAACATGGTCAGATGTTTCAGGTAAGTGCCCCGCCCGTTTCGGCCATGACAGTGTACGTAATGACTCCGGAGGGTAGAGGATGACCAGCATCGTGATATCCCTAAGAAGTAAAGGCTTGAGGAATCCTCCTTCTAGGGCTAGACCTATAACATGGTCAGATGTTTCAGGTAAGTGCCCCGCCCGTTTCGGCCATGACAGTGTACGTAATGACTCCGGAGGGTAGAGGATGACCAGCATCGTGATATCCCTAAGAAGTAAAGGCTTGAGGAGTCCTCCTTCTAGGGCTAGACCTCTAACATGGTCAGATGTTTCAGGTAAGTGCCCCGCCCGTTTCGGCCATGACAGTGTACGTAATGACTCCGGAGGGTAGAGGATGACCAGCATCCTGATATCCCTAAGAAGTAAAGGCTTGAGGAATCCTCCTTCTAGGGCTAGACCTCTAACATGGTCAGATGTTTCAGGTAAGTGCCCCGCCCGTTTCGGCCATGACAGTGTACGTAATGACTCCGGAGGGTAGAGGATGACCAGCGTCGTGTGACCAGGCAGAGGAAGGACGAAGATGTTCCGTTCGAATGGAATCTTCAGGTAAGTGCCCCGCCCGTTTCGGCCATGACAGTGTACGTAATGACTCCGGAGGGTAGAGGATGACCAGCGTCGTGTAACCAGGCAGAGGAAGGACGGAGATGTTCCGTTCGAATGGAATCTTCAGTGATGGCTGTCGTATTCGGCTTTGAAAATGCCGACGTCATCGCTTCCCGAAGCTGTGAAGTAAGACCTAACCATGGCATGAGTCAAAAGTATAGTCGCAACGTAGCAATCTCAGTGAAGTCTTTTCATAATATTGCTTAACTTTCAGATTTGTCCGAGGAACTGTTTTAATGAGGAAGTCAAGATTAGTTTGTTGCTGTAGTGTGAAAATCGCTTTTGTTATAAATGTTTAAATGGACTTTCCTTGGTGAGCATTCCCAGTGGCCATTTCATTTTCGTATTCTACCCCGAATACAGTAATTTTAAATTTCCTGAAAAGAGAGTGACTATCTGAACTTTATCTATAAAATGGCATGCAGTTGTATTAAAGCAGATTTCATTTAGTTGCGCTCTCCGTGTTGAATTTTCAGGTTTTCAATGCAGCAATTCTCAGTCTGATTTCTTTGGCAAAGTTCCTTATAGATATCTGACGGCATGAATTTTGAGTATTATTCTATTTCTTTGAATTTAATTTGTCTTGAAGGGTAAGTAAACTTAAATATGTCCCTTTAATTAAAAATGATATTTAAGGGTACTATGTCGTTTCAATGTGTATGCTAGATGTAAGATTTTTTTTTTCAAAGGTGTCTTGATTTAGTAATGTGTGTCTTAGTATTGAATTTAAATATTTAAAGTTGATCATTAATGAATGCTGACCTAAGTAGTCCACAAGGAATTCAAGTGTTTCTCTTTGGCATGTGTGAGCCAGTCTTCCCAAAGTATCTCAAATTACATATTTCTGATCGTATTAAAAGTCCGCATTTTAATTGACTGTAATGATATGAAGAAAAGTAGGCTACTTGATTTTCTGTAGGTCAGTTATATTCCGGGCAAAAGTACGAACCACGCAGCTACACAAGTTTCCAACTTAATCTGAATTCACAACACCCGCACAGCCATTATCATTATAAACATTCCCTCCCAATCTAATAATAGTACATTAGGGATATTTGGCGCAACAACGTGATGGCCTAATGCATAGAGCTTTTGCAGGCTTAGAACCAATGAGGTGCGATGAGTAATATTAATTATCGAGAATCATACTTATGAGAAGCTCGTTGCGCGTGCAGAGAGAAAATAACATGGAGAAATGATATGTTTCCACGTCAGGCACTTTAAGCATTGAGGAAATCTCTTAAGTTAGTGGACATTCCAGTTATGTCGACGAAAACACATTTGAAAGGGAACAAGCTGTGCGCGAGCTTATCGATGATGACGTAATGCCGATTGTATCAGCGCGTGTCTCGGACACAAGTGACAGGCCCTCTCAAAATGCAGATAACACAATCATTACGCTAAAACACATAACTCGATCGGTTGATGACTTCAAAATGCGAGGTTCGATAGACAAGACGCTAAACTCGATGCTCACAGGGCTGAACAAAATGCTAGTTTTGATAGCAGGAGGTACATATTTCAGGCGTAAAACGAGAATTAGCAGTTTTGAATGAAAGTTTAGTGAAACGCGTAATTCTTTGCTAACCTTGTAAAACACCGTTTCAGAACTAACTGATAAACATAACAGACAGGCTACGCAGGTAAATGCTATCAAAGGTGATTTGAGGATATTAGAGGGGCAAGTAGAAGAAAGATTTACTCAGTTCAGCGAAGCTACTGAAGGTAAACTAGTAATAGTAGAAAACAAGGTGGATGCGGTACATTCGCGGGTGCAGATACTAGATAGAACACAAGCTACCTACAGAAATGGAACTGACACGTTCTAGCTTAGAAGGTCAAATGTGCGTATTGGAAAATCGAATTTCTGCTGTGGAAAACAAAGAACCTGTGGTTTCACACTCGACAGATCCACGTGTTTTGGATAATGTTGATCACCAATTAGTCACTTTCGAACGGTACATTGATGGAAAAACTAACCAAAACTACTTCGGATTATTTGAGAGCAAAAATTATTTTCGAGGACAAAAATAAAGAATTACAGGTAAAACTAAGCGAACTAGATGGCAGGTTACGCAAGTTTCAGTCCATCGCCCCCTAGAACGCCGGTTAACAACAGTAACGCACTAGTTAAGCCGAGTTCGTCAACAAGTAACGAACGAAGTAAAAGTATGGGAAATAATGTTTTGCTGAATGATCTTTCTACTTTGTGCAATCCCACAGCTGCTTTACTTTACCAGCCAGCTAAGCAGTGGTCTGAGGGATTACCAACATTTTCGGGTTGTAGTCATGAGAATCCTTTAATTTTCCTAAAAAAAAATGGAAGAATATGCATAACTATTTGGCTTAAATGAATCTGAACTTTTTATTTGACTAGGCCTAAGCTTTAAGTCTGGAGTATGCTATTGGTGGGAGATAGAAGGAGAATGCCCAGACTTTCGAACAGTTTCATGAGATTTTCTTACAAGAGTATTGGAGTGCTCGCATCCAGAATAACTTAAAAGGCAGGTTACACCTTGACAAATACAACCCAAAGAAATCCAAGTCGTTAGAGCAAGATTTCGGGGAAATGTGCGAACGCACGAGATACCTCAGAGCACCCATGGAAGATTACCTTTCAAATGTCAAGATCGAGGGGCCCGGTAAGGACATGCACTAATGTGAATGAGTTTCGAACACAAATTTTGCGGATCGATCAGAGTGAAAGGCAAAAGGCTAACCTGTCACGGAATTTCGATAAAACTACTTTAACGAAACCTCCACCACTATATCCAGGTCCAGCTCAGAAATTCCAGCACAACATCCAACATCAGGCAATGAGGTATAACAACCCGAAAGTGAATGTACTAGGATTCGAACAGGAAAACGGAAATACGTGCACATTTCAGCGTGAGTACATACCTGAAAATAGACATTTTGGATTTATGAGCAGAAGTGTGGGAAACGATATTCTCCAGGATACCGCAGGAGTAATTAGTAGACGCAGCGAATCTATATACATTCTGATGGCACCGTGTACGCCTATCCAGCCAACGAGAGCAAGACAGGGGGATTATGTCGAATTCTCCAACCAGCGGTAGAGCTCTTCGCACGTCAAAAGTACTTGGTCTGCCAAACCAATCGGCACTTTCAGATCAAATTTCACCCAATGTTGAACTCGCAAGTGACCGTTGACCGAAATCCGAACAGCGTTCCTCCATGGCAATTGCGCAAGGTATTAATGTTCCACCTCCATTGAATCCTTACTATCACACAGCACCAGCTAAAGGACAATATCGTCAAGGTTATTTTCAGCGAAACGAGGGTTTAAATCCCTTGCCTCCGCCGTTTGCATCACCCAACATTTCAAGTACAGCAACACAAAACCAACAAGAGAGAAATGCTGGTAATCACTCCCGTTAAACTGAAACGGGTGGTGATGAGCATTTCCCAGCGCTGACCAAAGTAACCTGGTCGAGAGTATACGGTATACTTGGAACCATGCTACGTATACTTGGAACCATGCTACGTATACTTTGAACCATGCTACGTATACTTGGAACCATGCTACGCTATACTTGGAACCATGCTACGTATACATTGTTTTAACAATCACAAAATTGGAGGACAAATTAACTACTTGTCAGGTGCCAGTAGTAAGTCCTCACAGGTCAGCGTATGGTGAGTCTATTTTACAGCTCAGACGCTCTGCCCAAAACTTGACGTATGTACAGTGGAAGAGAATCCGGAGAAGATACGTTCAGAATTAGGAAAGATATATATCTGTTTAGTTTGGGAAATGATTCTTTATAAAACAGTCTTCTTTCTAAAAATTGTATTCTCGTAATTTATCTTCTGTACATACGATAAGTTTACTTTTTTTTATTGTAATCGTAGTTGATATTGTTAAAATAGTTAAATATTGTCTATGTTTAATTGTCTTCTTTGCAAATGTTATTTTATTTATTCGATTATGTTATTTTTAAATGACATCTGAGAAGTAATGAAAGTCGTATATTTTAAGTTACATGTTGTTAAAATGTTAGCATGTTTCAGATTAACTTCGTTAGGAAGTGAGGATAGGTTATTCTCTGCAGAAGTACTGCAATTTATGTGGATTGGGTCAATTGATATACTAAATTAGGTGACGAATATATTTGATCACGTGCTAAG
Source organism: Dryococelus australis (assembly GCA_029891345.1). Classification (NCBI taxonomy): domain Eukaryota; kingdom Metazoa; phylum Arthropoda; class Insecta; order Phasmatodea; family Phasmatidae; genus Dryococelus; species Dryococelus australis. The sequence goes on from CM056994.1 coordinate 371,658,633, forward strand.
TAAACAATTCTACGTAATCAACATGTGCTCCTGAGAGTTTACCATGGTAATCTGTTTTAAATTTAAGACTGCACTTCAAGAAATGTGAACCAATGTTCATTAATACATAAACGACAATAAAGATACTGGAGCAGTTAAGAGGTAAACTGATGACAGAAACATTACGCAAAGTAACATACCGCGTGTGATGTTTACTTACATGAAGTATCTACACTGTGTATTCCGATCACTTCACGTACTTTTGCACTGAACCTAAATATTGTGATAACCCTATTTAATATTGGGAAGTTCTGTAAGTGTGTTGACAGAGCAACAACTGGTTAATTTCTACGAGAGCCTTATAACGGACGTTGAGAGATAATCTACGCATCGCTGGGTGATCCCGCACTGACAACGACTTTGCTGGTCGAAACATGACTGATCCGTGGAACACTGCAAGTCACCCGTATGCGAGACGCCACTCGAGAAATTTTATTGCCAACATAACCCTTTGATACGACGAACATTACCACCTTTCTTTTTTCAACTTCTCAGTTTCATATATGTTTGTTTTATGTTCCAGAAAGTTCATGATTATGTTTTGTTAATTATTATTCATGTTGATCTGTTGTGTTTAATTACCAGTAAAATATATGTACAACTTGTTTGATGAAGTGTTGGTTTTATTGTTTTGTAGTCAAGCTAATATGTTACTTGAAGAAGTTTTCATTACTGTTCCAATGTTATTGTTTTGTAGTCGAGCTAATATGTTACTTGAAGAAGTTTTCATTACTGTTCCAATGTTATTGTTTTGTAGTCGAGCTAATATGTTACTTGAAGAAGTTTTCATTACTGTTCCAATGTTATTGTTTTGTAGTCGAGCTAATATGTTACTTGAAGAAGTTTTCATTACTGTTCCAATGTTATTGTTTTGACTTGAGAATGTAAATATTGCGCACAAGTATTTGAATGCTGTCAGATATTGGTAGATTGTCTCATATAAAAAATTATATGAGACTTTCTAAAGATGTATCTCATATTTTACAGCCATTAAAACATTTCGACAATATCATAAATGATATTGTGTTTACAAAATGATTAATATAATATTTATATTTATAATCAATATTATATTTACCATAGTAAATTCGACTTCCCAAGATTGAGTACTTGCAGTGTTTACATCAGTGATTATACTTATATTAATGTTATTTAATTGGAGAAAAAGAGCTCATTATTTTATATTCCGGGCAAAAGTACGAACCACTTTACACGTACCTAGAAAAATCAGTATGACGCAATATTCGTTTAAGCAATTCAGTAGTAATTTAAGCAATGTCGAAATCCCTCTTCGTTTTCGACTGATAAAGAGAATACTAGATTTCAGTCTCTTAGAATGTATTTCTCAGGTGACTGTACTGTGTTTCGGAATTCTAACAGAATTTTCTAAACTCCTCGTAAGCAGAAAGCGGCTGCATATTTTTAATGGGAACGTAGTAGGTTTTTTACGAAAATATATTTATTTTTTACCTGAAAATCATCTAGTTAGATATCGGTCTCAAATAGAAATGGTAGGGTCCTGTATCCTCTGCTGGATTGCAACAAGCAGTCAGTCTTTATTAGCTTCCGTGTGAATTTAATTGACGGAGAGCTTTTGGAATGTCTGCAGATTATATGAACCATCCTTCATCTTTTGGAGTTACGATTTGGCTTGAGCTAGTTTGTCTCGCCGTAACAGGAGGACATGCTGTGAAAATATCACGAAATAATGGGTTGTTTAGTGCAAAAAAACTTGTGGTGACACGACGTAAGACTGGATAATCTTGGAGTAGAACATAATATTTATTCTGAGGATCGAGCCAACACATTCGAATTTGTAACACAATCCCAGTACTTCGAACGTTGACAGGTTGATAGTACTTCCAATAAAACATGTGTGTTAGACTAACCTGCAGTTAAGAAGAAAATCAGCTTCAAGAAATGGTTTGGCTTATTATGTTGGGAAAGCACAGAATGCACATCTTAAAAAAAAAATCTTATTTGGCGTTCACGCATTCAGACACAGCCGTACACAATATTGCGTATATAAAGAAAAGGAAGTATTTCCTTGACGTATACTATACACTTCCAAGTATCAACGTTTCATAATGTTCCCTGTGGATAGTTGATTTATAAATCGCGGTGGTACAGTGGTTTGACTACTTGCCTCTCACCAGCGCGAACCGGTTTCGATTCCCGACGTGATTGATCCCGGATTTTCCATGTGGTCGGTGGGTTTTATCGGGGATTTTCCACTTCCTCCACACTTGCATTCCAGCACTTCTCCATACTCAGCTCGCTTCACTCTCATCAGCTCTCAAGACCGCGATGTTAAGAGCCGTACAAATCTCTCCACTCCTGCACCGTGCTACTGTCCTAGGTTACGAATGTGAGTCCTGAATGGTAAAACTTTTACTCTAAGTTCCAGTTGGTATATGTGTTCTATTCGCAGCGTGTAGATCTACTTTACTAAATGTTTGGGCTCGTGCAGTAGGTACTAGCCAAACACATATACATCGATTGAATCCTGTGTCAAAAATCGTGCAACAGACAGACCATCGTTTATAAACGAAAAGCGAGCAATTATTTGGCGCCCCAAACTGTCCGCTGCCTCCATAAACGTGTGTAACCATTGCCCCCTCCCCATTTCTGCACAACAAAACCAAGTTATTTACTATAAAACGAGCAATAGGCAGAATATTTATTTGATTGTTTGTTTACTCATTTAGAAGAAACTATTAACGGGACTGTTTCAACAACTTGAAATGGCAGAATAGAAACCCAGCCAGATATCAAGAGATATCAGTTCACAAGGAGAAACGACACATTTTGCCCCTCTTATTATTAAAATAACTCTAACATTTTCCACTTTGAAATATTTTATATTAATTTGCAAATGTTACTAAATAAAATCAAGGCCACGAGATCATGTAACAACAACAGGAACTGTAATATACTATTAACTGGCTGTAAGGAATGTTTTAGACTCTGCACTTTCCACAGCCATGTTAACTTCCTACTGGCCACTGTTTGCTGTTAACAAATATTCAGTCCACTAAACGAAATTGGACAACAAAATTTGTATGCACGACATAAACGAGACGTAAAACAAATACTGTAAACCGTATTGAGGGGACAGCGAATTCTGCCTTTAGTTAACTTTTAATGTCGAATTACCTATCTAAAATTGGTTGTATAAAATCAATTATTTTGTTTGCTAAAACAAATATTTCCAATTTGAGATTGCTGAAACTTTCATGTTCCTTGAAAATTACAACATAAAGCATTCAATGTACCTCCAGATTAATAAATTCCATAAGGGGCTGAATTACTACACACACACACACACACACACACATTAATTATTAAGCATTTTTCTTAGCACGGTCAAAATTCCCGTCTTAGATCTTGTCCACACTCCAAGAACTTATATAATCCGTTGGCGTCCTGTGGCAATGTCCACACTCCAAGAACTTATATAATCCGTTGGCGTCCTGTGGCAATGTCAAACTCGACGCACTAGTAATGTTATTTGAAATTCTTTAATGCGTCTTTTATGTGCAATTATTTTTTGCAGCACTGAAGAGCTGTTTCATCATTTTCCGTCATCACGACTAAGGATTTGCAATTTGTGGAGTTTCTTACATAACGTGATATTAAAGATGACTGTTATTAATTTTTTTTCTCCGCTAAAATCCAGAAAAGTGGCACGAACTTTCCCAACGCTAAGTACAGTAAGTTACAACAAAGAAGTGTTCACATTTCTAAGTAAGAGAGTTTGCTAAATCGCAGTACAGAAGTGACATATTACACAGCTTACAATGGCTTTAACAGTTAAAACGACAGTTTTACTGTTTAGTATGTACCTTGCGTAAAAGACAGTAACTTTCAGCCTACTTCGTAAGATATTTAAGTTATACTGTTGGAAAGATTTTGACAGTTCAAAGCATTTCGCCATCTATTGGAGGCTACACGAAGACAAGGAAATGGGTTACCGGAAGAAACAAATATGGTGTGTTTAGGACATAGAGGGTCAGACAATTACTGGCCCAGCAGAAATTACTAGTAATAAAAATCGCTGTACATGAAATATATGTTACTTCAAATATTATGCAGAGCTCGTGGAAAAATATAACTATTGGTATCTGTTCGTAAATTTATTTTACATACGAAACCTATTCATTTGAGCGTTATAGCTAGTTAGGTTCGAGAAAGCGCACACAGATGGCGCTCACGACATGGTAAAGCGTGTGAGCCGCGCGGGATACCAACAGATAGCAGCAGGTTCACCACCTCTAGATCCTGCTTTTTAAAACTTGACTTTAGGTCTATTGCTGTCTTGAAACGGCAGGAATTTTATATATATTTAGTCAAATTATTTGAAAAATTAAACCTATATTACCATACAATATTTATGTAAGTTTTTGGAATTAATATCAAGCACAAATGGAAAGCATGAATGGACAGTGGGAATACGACATGAAAAAATCTAAGGTTTGAATTCGCGTTTCATTTGGCTATGAATCGTCTTATTGTGCATTTCGTTTTGAACACCTATACATTACTACTTTAGCGCGAAAATTAGTTTGTAACACTTACAATCACTATTTTGTGACCATGTAAAATAAAATATATTAATGAATTTGGGAACTCTTTGTTGTCGCGTATTTTGTACTTGTCTGATGTGCGTCGCCAGTGCACTCAGAACAGCCAACTTAATTAACTTATGTTCGTTCGTGAATTAGCTGATACACGATTTTGTAAACGGCACGTTGTTTGTTTCGTATACGTCATATTGCCACTCACTGACTGTCCAAATCTCGCCATCTTATATGAGACAGTATTTGCAGGTTAATTTTCCTAACTGGTGGGGAATTTTTGGAAATACTGCATTCTGTCTATTCAATTCATTATGGAGTGAGAGTATCTAAGGACATGTCATGGTAGAAGAGAAGTAAAGCAGACATCAAGTAAGAAGTGAAATTGCCAGTCCTGTAATACCGAGGTCATTGTCGAATCCCTGCAGCCATTTGTCCGGGATATCTATGCCAAAGGTTGGCCAACAATACTTAATGGTTGCAGTTCAATTCGCACTCCATAGAGAGGAAAGTCTATAATGTTGAGCCATCAGTATTAATGTTATGTATACAGTAATATTTCGTTATTTGTAAGCCGTTAGTGATTAAAACTGCTAGTCATGTAACATACTGTTATGCTATCAATGTAAGCGTAATATGAAATAATTTTGTAGCAGTCTTACTTCCGCACTGAACTGTAAACAACATTAAGGTGGCGTCTATGTTGCTGAAAAACACATTTTTGTTGAAATTATGTTAACTACTGTGTTAACAGTTTTCTTGATTTTTCTGCGCTTATGCTTCAGACAGCAATCCGATGTAAAATAAACTAAGTATAGTTATTTTGTCACAAAAATAAATATTACCTATGAATAAAAATATTAAGGTTGCGGGAAGAAACGAACCCTAGCCCTATGAGCATGGTGATCTCCAGCTTCATAAAGTTGTAACGTCTCCCCAATGCATCTACCTTATCAGTTGCTATTGTGCTCAATATTGTGAGTCAACACGTGATGGAAAATTGAGGCATACTTTCGTTATGTGGAATTACTTCATTCTCTGAAAGTATATGCATATTTGGCACACATAAACTGCTTTGCAAGGTTAATAAGTTGATCTAAGTTACATGTAGTTTCGATTCTAAGCTTTAAAATTTAAATATAAAGGTTTCAACTTGTGAGGTTATCAAGTGGTATCCACAATTCTACAACGCAGTGAGACTATACACTATGTTAAGTCATGCCACAGAAGAAGAGAGGTTAATTTTAAGTCAGCGTGAAATGGTGTTGGCTGGACATTACTGGTGGGTGGGTGGGTGGTGAGTGGAGGGTGGGGGTGGTTTAATGTCAACCAAATAGTTTGTCATTCCTGTCATCTTCAGCATAATACAGAGTTTGATTGTGAAAGCGTTACTTCGTAGCTTCGGTAACACTAGCACTTAAATAGCATAATTGCATTGTCGTATGAGACTTTGTTAACGGTTTTTTTTATTAACTTTGTCACAACATTATCAACTTCAGTACAATCTAAAGGTTCAAAAAATGGCTCAGAAGTTTTTTTTTTTGCAACATTAGACTATTTTTCTGCGCATGTTTATACCTTTTAAAAGTCATTATTTCAATATTTGTTAAGGGCAGAATGAAACAAATGTTTTGTTGAATAAAACTTTCACTCGGCTCAATTATATTAATGGTTTGCAATAAAATTAATTTTTTGTTCCTAAAACCAAAATTATTTTGATATTATTATTTGGTTGGCGAAAAATTGTAAAACTTGGTTGGTGTAACTGAATATTTTTGTGACACTTTGTGGAATAAAAAGTTCGGTTATCTTTAAAAGACGTGAAAGCACGAGATAGTTTTGAACACGGAGCTCTCGAGATCGAACTCTACGACTTAGTAGCATTGGCCTAAGCTAATACTAATGACGGCAGTTGAATGACCCTGATGTAGAGCCAACAAAATAAATACAAGTACTGTAGCACCTTCATTTTAACGTCTCAATAATCATATGCTTAAGTTATGCACTATTTTTCACGTCTGTCACATAATATTTTCATATATATATTTATTAATAGTTTGCATATAATTTTTTATTTATTTATTTATTTTTTGATCGTAGGATCTTTACTCTAACATGTACAGATGGCAAGATGTTTAAACGGGTTAGTTAGTTAGATAGCTTTCAATTTTGTATATATGTGTACTCGTATTGGTATTTCACATTTTCATTATCATGGTGAAGCTCGTAATTAAATTCCTACCAGAATATTTGAACAGACGCCATGTTGGAAATGCGTCATATGCATATACTCCAGCAGTTTAACCACAAATGCCATACGAAAGAGTTTAGTGTCTTACTGGGCATGAGTAATCCAGTTATTGCAAGTTTTAAAAGCTTTAATCCAGCAACATTTTTATTTGAGAACTATTAGCTTTGAACTGCGTTGTAACTTATCAACTTTCTTACATGTCGCAACGTATTTTCAAATGGCTACCACGTTCAGTAGGAATGACCACTACCTAACGGCGGTTAAGAGTCCTTTAAATATTTTGTCTACGTTGTCATACAGGATCGTCCACATTATTATTGCTTCAGCTCTTAATAAGTCTGCACATGGTAAAAAGAAATTGAAATAAAAATAAAAAAGCTGTGACTTAAAGTTGAGCGTTACGTCCTTGTATGTGTAGACATTTAATCTTTCCTTTTTCTTTGGCATTCGAGAAATATATTTCTCTTACCTTAAAGGGGCTGTTGCCATAGGTCATTTGAGCCAACATACGGAAGGTATGTGTCTTGGCAATGACATCAAAATGTGAGTCTCATAGTTCATTATCAGCTGTCCTGTGCCTGAGGGGAACCGGTCACAAGTGGTTCTCGGGTTAAGTAAATGATCGTCATATTATGCTCAACTGACACAGGCAATGTTTGTTATGTTTCTAACACCTCGATAATTGCGATGAGTGTAAAGTGTGAAAAAGTGACAGTAATGCATTTCCCTAGGCCCTTCAGAGGCGCGTATGCAAATTAAGTTGTTATTGACTGGTGTTCTGAGCTACGCTTACACTACCTACGAGTGTTATCCAGATGTACACTTACATGACTATAGTTATTAAGGAAAACCCAGTACGTACTCACACAGCCTTGTGTTTGCAAGTAAATACATTACGTACACGCTGTCGTCTGCATTACATTAAATTATTACAGTACTGTAGAAAGCTTATGATGTCGCCGCCACACAAATTATTTGAATGAAGAAAATATTGTTCTGCGCAAACAAATACTTTTCAAGAAAATGTGTATAGCACCTGCAACATCTTTATCTCAGTGATTTTGAGATCTTTTGACAACGCGTGTATTAAAGCAGATTAGCACTCGCCTACTTCGTTATCTTACAATCTTCTGCTTCAATTCGTGTCCAGAAAATGTATGTGTGTGATATCTTCATCATATAAGCTGCCATTAAAGTGTCTTGATATTCGTAGCTTATATAGTTATGTCCTCAACGCACAGTCCCGTACGTGAATCACAAAAAATGATTCATGGCTAAAATGATTCATGGCTGAAATCTCCTAACAACGCTTTTTTCAAGACGTCTTTCTGTTTGGAGAAATCGTCTTTTCGCTTTGTTTCTGTTATACAGTTATGGCCAAGAGATCGTTCTTCACAAGTGAACCTAGCCATCTTGCTTGCAAATAATTGAGGCAAAATGTCTACCTATAAGTGCATGGAACTATTAAATAATGCCATAGCTTAATACTTATCGTGCAATAAACTTGTCAATGATAGATTACTTGGGATTCTTTTATGTTTAATAGTGGTTTATGTCGTTTTAACAGCCCATCAACTTTGCCCAATCCCACGTGTGGATCGATCGTAGAACGACCATTACATACAATGTTTCATTTTTGTGGCATTCTTCCTGTTATTTGACTCGAGTGATTTAGCCGAAATGTACCTGCTATTTAGAGCAATGACAGTAAATATACACTTGAAGATATTCGCATGAGCAAAGAGCAGCATTTCGACGTGATCTGCCTGAAATATTCATCGTTGTTACCAGTCACCTAAGGCGATTCTTACAGCCACCTATAGCTAACAGTTGATTGACTATCGACACATTATGTATACCCTCTCTGCTTCAGTTCTTCGATGACTGAATTTGTCTCGTTTGTGTGCGAGTTGTTTTCGTCCCCTTGAGAAGTGAAATAAGTATCAGGTTATCAACTATTTCATTCGGGTGGTCATAATTTTGCCATATTTCGCTACCAGTTTGCTGAGGATATTTTTAGGAATGTTGACTGTTTGGTCATCTCCATTCGTACAGCCATCATTCTCGGATTCACTTACATTCTGACACATGAAATTGAAAATATGCTTTACGATCGTTGCAGAATAGTACAAGGAGAGAAATTTCTTGTGTAACCTTCCACTTGATTAACTTCATGAGATAGGAATAGTAGGGTTGAGGAACAATTCATTATATGTGTGCACTATCGATGTCATGTCACAACTGCGACGTGATGAACTATCAAGTATGGCACTCAGCTAGACGGCTGTCGTCCGTACTTTGTTCTTGTGCCACAAATCTAAATTCGGTGGACATGTTATCGTAATTAATTATTACATTAGTATTGCTTTGTTCACTGTAAAAATTCCGAGCAAACAGTCCATGTCACACGATATAGTCTCGTCCGAGATTTCGCTGAATTAAACACCTGTTGTTCTCTTTTAAATATAACTGCGGATTTGAGAATAATCAGAAGTCAGAAAGTGTCATCAAATTAGATATTTTTATGTTGTGTTTGTGTCTTGTAAGTTAGATGGATCGTTGGGTTGCAAAATTACTAAAGTCACTCCACTATGACCAGGATTAAGTGAAAGTGATAATTTCCAGTGAGTTGAGTTACTTGTGGTTGGTAGTCCTGTTGCTATTGTGTATATTATTATTCACTGGAGGTGAGTACAGTGGGTTTTATGAATGCTAATACACCATCGCCTCTGTTAATACATATATACATAGAAATACATATAAATAGGCCTACATATACTGAAAGAAGTAATGACAGTATTCAGAAAAAATCTGCAGTACATTCCAGAAATCGTGAGTTGTATCAAGATATTGTGGTTTGCTTATAGTCAGAAGAAGTGAGAGAACATATGTCTTAGTACGTAAAGTCTTTAATGAAGATGAATGACATGTTTTCTACAAGCCTACTGAAATGTGTGGAAATGCAAAAGTAAAGATGGAAGGGAAATTTTTGGACTTCTTCATACATATATATACATAAATAAATGTTGAGATATTCATTCTCTGATAACTACTGCATTTCAATATATTTTCAATTTACAACTCGTATTTATTTGAGAAATATCGTAAGTCTAAACGACTTTGAAATGTAATGTAAATATTGACTGACAAAATTAAGTTTGAAGAGAATTCTGTACTTTTCCATACTTACAGATAAATTGTTAGATCTTTATGCATATAAAATTGGTTATTTTTCAATACATTGTAAAATTTCTCAAAAGTCGCAGAAAGCTAAGCCAGGTCCGTTTAGGGATGGAAGTTATAATGAAATGAAAAAGTTAATTTTGATCTTTTACTTTATTTAAAGTAACTACAAATAGAATTCTCCTAACTCAATATCTCACGTTAAATTGATATATCCTTCTATTTACAATTATAAATTAATCCGAACAATTTACAGTTATCCCAAATAAATTAATGTAATTAAATTACTAAAATCATTCCCAATAAAGAGTATATCAAAACCTAGTGAATTACTCTACCAATTATATGTCCTCCTTTGACAGATCCAGTATTTACAACAATGTCCATATCAGATGTTCATACAGTCCCACTTCAGTTCAGTCCAGACCCCACCAGTCCGCAATGTTCTAGAGTTCTCCGAGCGCCCTCATGCACAGTAGGCTTCACTCGTCGAGTTTCACGCCCTCTTGTCCGTTCACACAACAAACACCTAGTCCGCCGTCGTCTCACAATCCCCCGTCGTCGTCCGACCTCTTCACCGATGTCGCTCGCCACACTTGACTTCACACTCAGCAAAGACTTCTAGCAACTGACTACCGACCCCCGGACCGCTGCGATATTTATATGGTCGTATGTAATCGCCCAGAAATTTCTCTAAATACCGCATTGCACCAAGGGTCCTAGTTCTCAGAATATTCTTGCGCATCCTCCCAAGACGTCGACTTCTCCAGTAGGGAGCGGGAAGGGGCTGTGACTCCAGCCATGTCAGCTGTCAATCCTTCCCGGCTGCCGGCCGCCTGGAGCAGACCGCCTGGAGAGAGAGACCACTGCGCCGGACCGTGTGTGGGAGTTTGTGTGTGTGTATCACTGCCCCCTCCTCAAGTCTGTTCGTCCCAAACAAACTCTCCAATTATGTGGATCTTCGTAGAGCGCCAATCGGTCGATGTGTACAACCTTAGAGTTCCCTTTCAAGGAGTCCCGGCGATAGATCTGGAATCACTTCAGAATTTGGTAAGGGCCTTCCCAACATCCATGGTACTGAAACGTGTTACCTCGAAGATGTTTCCTTTCATACAGCCGCACTAGCCATCCCTCCCTGAATGCATCTCCTGCAACTCTCGGACCACATCGAGTGTCCCTCTTGATGCCACTAGACACTGGGATATGCTCGTCTCCTGCCCAGTGTCTGTTAACTGATTTCTCTTGTTTCCTCGCCTGCGTTAACTGTGGGGTGACTTAGGCGGTCCGACTCCAGTATCCTTCTTCTTATTATTGTCACCATATGGCGATCTTTCTTCGTTCCCTCAGATAGGATGTTGTCAGTAGTATCAATGAGAATATTATTTGGATAGGCATTACTGTGGCTGTCAGTTCCAGTTGTTGGTGCAGCTGTACTTTAGTCAGTTCCTCGATGACTATTCTCGGGTGGCATCCCTAGACACTAGTTATTACATTATTTGATGAAATATGATTCTGTCTGAACTGTGTTTTCCACCCCCGGTAAAATGTAATTTTCCTGACTTACAGCATTTTTTTCAAATCAGCTATTCATATTTAGTCAAGAGCTTCTGGCAAGTAATATATTATCAATTTATTTGCATCGTGAGCTCAACACACTACTGCTATAAATTCCCAAACATTAGTTTGTGTGACCAGCCGAGTAATCGAGGTACTGAATTTATGCATGGTGGATTTTTGTAAGAATTTTTGAGCGCATGTTCGAAACAGCTTGGCATGTTGCTCTGATATATCTACTGCTGCGAAGAACTCGTTATTGGTTTCCTTGATATAATATTTCATAACTGAATTTTGGTTTCGTTCTTTATCGCCAGTATTTACAACATTTGTTCTGTCAACAACACGGGCCCGATTTCTCATCGGGATAATATTCTCCACGCCTCCTTTTAGCCTACTTTCCATTGAAAAAATAGGCTTATGAGATCACTTTCCTGTCTGTGTATGTACGAGTATCTATGTGTGTGTTTCTGATGGGTCTGTGTGTATAGCCCTAATCACTTTTGAACCCGTTAACGGAATTTCGTCGAACTAGGTACGCATTAGTACTTGGCGAGGACATCGGTCTTTCATAGTACTCGATAAATCCGGGAGCTAATATTATAAATTTCACAATGTTTAAAATATAAAGTGCAGTGTTATAACTCGGGAACTACTTAACCGATTAAAACCAGATTTGTTACGTTGACAGCCTATCGTGTAACTAACTTCGTATGCTTGGAGTATCTCTGTAAGCATCAATTGAGCTTACACAAACTCATTTGTCCACCATTATAAAATATAGAACCACATGAAACATGAATCTTTTCTGTCCTATCTCGAGAAACAATTAACTGATGCTCATCAAATTCAGGGGACAAGTTGTAGTTACCTTTGTCGTACATCTTATTTTATATACTTAAAGATGTAGCCTCATATGTTCAAAATAACATTCATGTAAATATTTTCTGCTAAAATGTCGCATGTCCCAAATGATTTAAACCTAACTTAATATGCTATCATTATTTATGACAAACATCGACTGTGCTATTACATAACCTTTCTGTCTTCGAAGATAACACCACATGAGAAAATCGAGCTGATTGCAACATTTCGGCCACCAATCAACTGATTCCCGCCAAATTTTAGACACAATTAATTCTACAGCAGACTATGTAAACTTAAATATTTTAAGTGTGCCTTGAGTGCCTTTTATTGTATGACACTGTAATTTTATACGCTTCAATTCAATTTTTATTTGCGTCACTAATAAGTTTTTGGTATGTTACTATATATGACATATTTTTAATCTATTTTGAAAACTTTATTTTCAATATTTTAATCAGTTTCTGCTATTGCGAATTTTATAAATATTGATGCCCTTGATAACTAAATTCATTTTTATCTGCTTCGATAATGTATTTACTCCTTCAGTCATTAGCACGAGTGCAAGAATTTTTATTATTAATTGTTTCATGAGTTTTATAATTTTAATTATTGCGGTAATTATTTACGTTCTGTAGTATTTACGAGTCATGTAATTCGTAATGGAATTATAGAGGTATGGAAATTAAATATTTTGTCAGTTTTTATGTTTATAAATATTTTATATATTTCGATATTTTGTTTATGTGGCCGTATAAATGATTTTTAATTTAATATTTTGCGGTGATTAAGTATGGTTTATTAATATCCTATCATTTGAGTATTATCTTTGTAAGTTTCATTTCGATTCAGTACAGGACTTATACATCCAAAGCTACTTGTTAAATCTCGAAAAGCCTTCCCAGGCTGTGTTCTTCGGCTGTCGTTTCTTAGTACAAACAGATGTAGGCCGCTATGTTTGCAGATTCTTTGTCTTGACGTCAGGAGTTATCACCTCCCCCCCGTGGGCCTAACAACACTCACAAAGTGACAAAGTCTTCTTGTAGTCATGCGTCTAGCAAATTATTTCACATACAAAATGCTTTTTCTTAACATGGCCGCTGCTGGTTGTTACTGACGTATTTTGTATTCATGTCCCTGGTGGATCACCGGCGACTTCACAACTATCTGGACGGCCATTTTTGTTTCCCGTTGCACCGTTGTTTCCCACTACGGCGTAATATTCCCCCCGTAGCCTCGCCACTTCTGTTTTGTCTCCTTGGTTTGTTGGCAACATGTCTCTGCGGGTGCCTGCCGCGATGGTATTTGCAGGGTCTTGTCTCTTGGTGTCTCTTTCGCAACCACCATCACGTAGTGTAGTGATGCCAGGATGTAGTGTGTTGTAGTGCATATTTGTATTTATTTGGTTTTTCTTCTTTGTGCAACATGTTGTTACGTTTGCGACATCACAGACGAGTCCAAGCACGTCGAGAATGAGGCCAGTTATTGTTTTATAAGCTATAACTGCAGATAACGAGGTCAGTGGCGCAGTGGGCTACAGTAGTTAGCAGAAAATGTGTGTCTGGCTGACATAGAAGATTGGGGCAATTCCATCGGCAATCGTCTCAGTAACCCCACCCAGGCGACGTGGGAGAGCCAATGGGAACATAGTATTTCGGTGAATGTGGTAGTGAACGAGAAATGTGGTGGTCGGAACAGCAGAGGGTCAAGGTGTCAGTCGGCATCGGTCCACACATGTCTGTGGGTTCAGAGCGGCGATCGGGTGTGAGTGCCTTACAGCTAGAGTGAGAGAGCCAATGGGAACATAGTATTTCGGTGAAGGTGGTAGTGAACGAGAAATGTGGTGGTCGGAACAGCAGAGGGTCAAGGTATCAGTCGGCATCGGTCCACACAGGTCTGTGGGTTCAGAGCAGCGATCGGGTGTGAGTGCCTTACAGCTAGAGTGAGAGAGCCAATGGGAACATAGTATTTCGGTGAAGGTGGTAGTGAACGAGAAATGTGGTGGTCGGAACAGCAGAGGGTCAAGGTGTCAGTCGGCATCGGTCCACACAGGTCTGTGGGTTCAGAGCGGCGATCGGGGGTGAGTGCCTTACAGCTAGAGTGAGAGAGCCAAAGGGAACATAATATTTCGGTGAAGGTGGTAGTGAACGAGAAATGTGGTGGTCTGAACAGCAGTGGGTCAAGGTGTCAGTCGGCGACTGTCCACACAGATCTGTGGGTTCACAGCGGCGATGGGGGGTGAGTGCCTTACAGCTAGGGTGAGAGAGCTTGCCCACTCCATAGTCCTTTATCCATCTATCACTGTCCCTAACCTATCCCAAATCCACCTATATTCTGTCACATCACAATAATTTGTACAGTAAAAGTGTGTTAGTGAAATTCAGTTATATTTGTTAATTTGGTGTTATTTCCTAAACACATAAATCCCTACCCTAATAAACCATTGTCAGAATCTTAAGTTTATGTACCCCCAAATGGGGGTATATATCAGTGGTGGAGGCGGCGGGTAATTATACCTGCATTAGTATATGGTAGGGGTGGGTGGGAATTTTATCGAATGATGGGGGTGGATGCTGTAGTAACTGCTTTCATGCAGTTAGAGGACAGGGAGGAACTGCGCCTCCACCACTGCTATATAACAATTTGAACGATATTTCATTTTCCCTCGTGAGAGTATATCAAGCACATATTTGCATCCTTGTAGTCGACGTAATGCTTCGGCTTCTCGGCCTCCTCTTTCGCTTTCTTGCTGGTGAGCTGGCACATGTTCCTCGAGCCAGTTTTGCTGGTGGGACCGTGTGCAAGCATCTCCGCTTACCCAATCTCGCCGGGCCCTTGTCAGCCATCAAGGCAGCTAAGTGGATGAACATGTTCTTTTTCTAATATATCCGTCCTGTCACGCACAAGTAATACACGTGCTGATAATTTGCCACTTTATCAGTGAAGTTTAACAACTTTAACAGCAATGTGTAATTAATTCAATTTGCAACTGTAATGTTTTCTTATTTTGTTTGTTATTTTGCCACGCACATGTATTTAATTTAATTCTGATTTATATTCAAAGTAATATATGTTTTTAAATTTAAATTGTGTATTGGCCTGATGTTCAGGGTAGTGATAAAAATAATAGCAATCAATCTACTTCAAACTGTTATCTTCATATCCACTTAATTATATAACTTGCTGTTCTGTTGAAAACTTTTTAATTTAATGTTACTTGTTTACAGCTTGTTTATTAAGGCTCAATTTGATGGTTTAACTGAACTTGAATTACAACGTTTTATATCATACCATTCTACATACATTTTATTATGTTTTATCATTTGCTAAAATGAACTGAATAAATGAAGTACCCACAAACCTACTTGTCATTATTTAACATATATTTATGTTTTATCCTCTGGGTCTTTTCTTTAATATATATATTAAAGAAAAGAAACTATATATATATATATAGAATGAATCATGAAGTATTTAAACTCCTTTCTTTAGTGTGACAATGTACGATCACCCAGCATTTGATTAAGGTATTGTTTTATTGCTTCCTTACCACTTCATTGTTTTTATTTCTTGCACAGTCCTTAGGTTAATTTTACATTAATGCATTTATGTCATTAACTACTTTGTTTACTACTTTTGTGGTTCTTTACATTATACTGTACCAAGGACTTGTTTACCTACGTTAAAGTGGATGTTTAGCTTTTCCGTCTCATGATCGTACATCGTTACACTTGCATTATTAACAACATGGCTTTTATATAAAAATTTGCATAATTTTTTATATATTTTAAATGATTTAACCAAATTCAATTAAACTTTGTGTGCTGACAGTATTCATTCGAATCATCAAATATGTTTATAGAGATTCTCTCTAGCCCACCTTTTTCTAAGGTAGGTCCAGATGAGAAAATGTAATTTTTATGCCACATCTCGAGAACCAATTATCTAATGACCATGAAATTTTTAACACAAATAGTCCTACAATAGGTTATGTAAGATTACTAAATATTTAAGTGTGTCATAACTTTTTTTAAAAGGGTGGCTATATAAATTATTTTGATAAATTTATCATATAATTAAATTATTTGTTCTTATTCCATTGAACTTTATTTACTGTAATTATCTGTTAGAAGCATCAGATACTCCTATAGAGACCCTCTTTTTAGGCATTTTTGTACGATAGTGCGAAATGAGGATATATATCTAGAAAATCAGTCAACCTATTTCACTCTGATTTTGTACACTATTAGAGCAACGGTAGGCAATGTAAATTTACACAATTCAAGTATCTCGCACACTTGTTTTCAAAATTATTTCCCAGTAAATAGTTCCGGTTGGTATACCATACCTACCAAAACAGCGGAAGTTACGCTTCTAATTCTACCTCCGTGATGCAGTTGGTTTGTATTCCAGCATTCGCTATGAGGTACTCTAGGTTCGAATCCCAAATAAAGGAACTGTGTATTTTTATTGTCTTATTAGTACTGCATTTGTTTCTGAGCCCATCTCTAATAATATCGCTGACAACGAAACGTCAAGGCCTGCCTATTATCTAAACTTTTAAGGACATAAAAATTATTTGCATAATGCAGAGGAAGGTAGGCTCATAACTTATATCGTTAACTTATGGTTTTGGATCAAGATGTAGCTTGAAACTACTTAGTCGAAAGTTCGATATGCTGTAACTCATTCTCGACGTTCGACAGTTAAGTTATAGAATACGTGTTGGAAGCATTCCGTTAAACAGTAGCAAGCCTTTCGCTGCATCAAAAAAGTCGTACTTGTCTTTAAAACATTCGTATTACAAATTCCGTTATTCCACAAACGTTGTGTCTATATTTACATGATCATCTTATTCAAGTCGCAGATTCGTTCCTTCGATGTGATACACCAGCAAATTTGCATTGCCTCGAAGCAGTTTTTCAGGTGTAAACTAGTCTGGTATAAAAGCATACACAGATAAAATTCGCATGTATCCTTTCATTGAAATACCTTTGAATATGATATTGTGGTATGCATTGTCATAGGAAACCAAAACAAATTGTCTTTGATTTACTTGGTGACACGATTTTCTCATTGTCGCTGATTGGAACGACTTCAAGGCCATCGATCGACTATACAATTCTCGGAAGTCTCTTAGACTTCATCTGTTTTAGGGACTTTGAAAATCGATAAGCATTTTAGAGCCTGAGATTATTCGGTTCCTCTAGCAAACTCACGAGCACGCATGACTTGCCACAAGTGGATGCTTCTGCGATGACTCATTATACCATATTTGGTAAAAGTTCACCATGAAATATATCGTTGGTATTCTCATCCTTATCTTCAGCAATACACATAGGAATGCTGTCTGACTTTCATATTACTGAAACAAAAAATTATGTGGTGTGTGTTTATACTCCAATAGCTCAATTTACGGTAATCTCTGAAAGAGATAAAATTAAGCATTTAGGATACCCAAATAAACAATTATTGCAAAATAAAAGTTCTGCAGACTTCAAACATAGCTAGATAAATGCTAGTGTGTATTGTGAGTAATATCAATACTCCGAATAATGTGTGTAAGAAATGGGGCATTGCTTATTCGCTGAACAATGATCGTCGATGCCGATACTGCAATAAGAACTTCGTCTTCTGCTTCAGTACTTGGTGACACGAACTTGGGTGAAAGTTGTGGAGTGCATATTTCATGTAAGATTAATGAAAAACATATATCATAGTATGCAGTTCATTGAAGCTTCAAGCCAGTTTTGCAACAAGTAGTTTGCATATAACCTCGGTATCCATTGCAATTATATCTGTAGTTATACTTACAATACCCTGTACTACACAACATTGAAATAAATGTTACTATAAAGGTAATTTCACTCAGTGACAACTTGAGTGGGCAGCTGGAGGTTCGCAAAGGGCATGTAACGGAACGTACATGTCATAGACATGCATTGATCTTCCAGAAACTATCATAAACAAATGTTCAGTAATCAACCAACACATTTGCAGTAACAAATGTTTCAAGTGGTCAATTTTGAATAGATCCGTAGAGAAAACTCCCCAGCAGGTTAGCTTGTTAGCTATACGATGAGTTAAGAAATGAGCAACTTGAATTTCACATGTTTCCCGACGTCATTTCAGGCAATTAGTTTGAGCAGGGACAACCTTGGAGTTTTTTTTTATTTATGATTACATACTCGAAGCTATGGAAACGTATTTCCAACAAGCATGACAGAGGAATAACACATGACACATTTCTAGATACATGCTGCTGAAGAAGAAAGACAAAATTAAGTATGTCCGTTATATAAACAGTTTTTACGACTGGTAATGTCTCGGCATGAGCACAGAACACGTACATGCAACAATGTCTTAATTATTTTGTGACCATCCACGAGAGTCATGTTTAAGTGACGAACAATGTCTTGAAAACTACAAAAGGTAAACGTGTAGTAAATATATATTTAATTCAATCGTTGTGTATTTACTGCTGTGTACGTCAATAACTAGTTTGGTATAGGAAGAATTCAATATGGACCCAGACTGCACAGGTCGAGATACACTGGAGAGACCAGCATAGATTCGTCTCAATACATTGGGTACCTATACGGTGCTAAGTTTTGGATAATTTAAAAATATAAATTTCTCTTTTAGAGTTTCATTAAAATTTCAGTCAAAGTTCTTATTATCTTTTGAGCTCGACTACACCTTCTTATGCTTGCATCATTGAAACAGTGATGTAGTTGTGGAGTAATGAGATGGTATTAAAGACTTCAGCGTTACATCCGGCCACGAGGAATTATTACATCAGTGAAGTAAGATAGCAAGGACAAACTTAACGTGTTTTATTTTTCCTCAGAATTTTAAGACGTGACTACAGCGTTTTAAACACAGCAATCTGTTCAGAAAAGATACAACATTGTCGCTATAGTTTAAGGAACTGTTTTACAGAAGAATAAATATAGTATTCCTTTGGCTACTTTGAGCGATTCTCGTTGGTTTTAAAACTTTTTGACAACCACATTTATGTTTCGATAACCGAATATATGAATAGTCAACCAGATAAAGGCTGTTTGCGATAAAGTGAGCACTTTTGAAATCAACTTCAGAAAAATGTCACTGCTCCTACCTGCGTATATTTTAACGAGCGCCTTGTGTGTCATGCACCACAGTAAAGATGGCAACAATGGATGGAAAGTAGTTCCACATCTTAATGTTGAATCAAATATGTTAGGTAACCATCTGTGATAACTTAAAGTATTTCTTTCGCTTTCCGGTTTTGTTTAATACGCCTAAGTGTAAAAATGAGCAGATTTGTAAAATATTTACTTTTCTAATAATTTCACACTTTCACTTGATCGACGCATGAATAAAGTGATGAGGCCCAAGTCAATGTTAATTTCACATAAGGCGGAAGAATACATGACATGTATACAAGTAGATCTTAAGTAGGGCTTTGAAAGGGGTTAATTTTCCCGTGACCAGCCTACATCAACTTTCATTTCAGTCCTTGAAAAAAAAAATCAGTATACTAAAACATGAGGTATTTGTTTTATAAATAAGAACAGACACGATTGCTCGCAATGACAACCCAGGAGGCGCCTATCTCCGAGAATTACTTACTTTGCAAAGTGCCGCCATGCTTGCTGCATTCTCCGGTGAAAACTTTTACTTTAAGAATAATTTGCAACTTGAAAACAACCCGGACAATTTGCTCTTGTCCATCTGTAGGCAAGGCTGCAACAACTCTCACATACAGTTCCATAGACTACCTTTCTATCAATCGGGTGATCCCCGTGAAGATCTACAAATTGCTCGTCGTACTAGCGGAGTGCGTCTCTTCTGGTCCAAGCCTCATCTTGAACTCCCGCAAGACCAAGGCACTCGTCTATAGTGATCACGGTGTTACATTTTCGTGCCAGTAGACTTAATTCTTATTTAAACTTAACTTTATTTACAGATCCAACTATAAAGGGAACTGCACGACATGATGTAGACCATGCAATAATATGCACATCTGCAACTTCGTAATACTGTTCGTCATTTCGTACACAGGGTAAAATGACCAGTAACTTGAGGTTTGGCTGATGGGCATGGTTCTATCGCAGAAATAGTGTTCGAGCGTGTTTCGTCACAGCTATGGCGTCGGGAAGAAATGTGATTGGAGGCGATTTCAGACTAATAAACGTGGAGGTTTATCTGTGGCCCTTCGTGGTAATGTGTCAGTTAACTACTTTTCATATATATATATATATAAAGTAGTTAACTGACGCATTGCCACGAAGGGCCATAGGGCGCATTAAACATTTTACAGATTTTTATAACTATATATATATATATAAATAAAAAATTATAAAAATTTGTAAAATGTTTAATGTGCACTACGTGTAAATCCAATATCAATATTTGATAGACAGTAACACAACAATATATAGTTTCCAACATGTCTTGTGAACGGGACTCTGGTGGTAGTTTGTGAAAGTTCTGGTGAGGACATCGCCACTGCAAGCCGTGAGTCTGAATGCGTGAATATGACGTCATGTAAGTTGGTATCGGAATGAGGACGATGATGATCGCGTGGAGAGGGGCTGTTGCCTTGCAGTAAGACGACAGGACACGCCTGGCTACCGACTTCCTGGAGGACAAGAGAGAAAGTGCTTGTGCTTCCTTGCTGGAAGAAGTCGGTAACCCAGCAAGGTTGTCAGTCATTTGTCCTTCCGACACGCATCGCTGTACCGTTCCAGTGTGCCCAGGCAGCTAGCACAAACCATCCTGGCGACTGCACGGACACAGACATAGAAGCACAACACTTTGTTTATTTCCTTAGCCTATGCCCTAATATAAGTGTTAAGTGTAGGTCCGAGGTAGGGACGGCAGCTAACTGCGTCTCAGGCCTGAGCCTCGTGCACTTACACACTGAGAGAAAATCGAACAAAATATTTGTTTGTCTATATATATTTAGTTGCCCTAACAAAGTATATTGTTGAGCAAACAAAATTTGAAATGCAACAAAATTACTTTGGTTCGTCTAGCAAAATATATGTTTGAATAAACAAAATCTCTGTTTTGGGTCAAAAACAATTAGACTGTCATCTGAATATTTTGTTGTGTCAACTGTATATATTAGTTTGGCCTCTCATCGACCGCCTTCGTTTGAAAATATAGCTCGAGAGTTAGTTTGAATTTGTTGTGACAGTTAAGATAGTAACCGTGTTTGTTAGTGCAGCTATTTATGCGTAACAATCGTATAAACACATTAATAAAACAATGCAACAAGAAACTGACAAGTAAAGTTGTAAAACTTGAAATATTTGTTTGCACACGTTGCCCAATATTTGCACTATATATATGTAAAAGCTTTCCACCGTCATCAGTTGTCACATCAGCTGAGATTACTAAGACGTAGCGCTAGGACGCAGATGATCTAGCTTCGAAACTAGCGTGAACTTATAAAGTTTTTTATATCAGCCCAAACCGTATAATGTACGTGTAGCCAAACATATCCAACTACAAATGTACGAGTACATGGAGGAATTACTTGTAAGTATTGAATTGTAACTGTGTAAAACTATTCTACCTAATGTTATACAAAATAAAGTAAGTTATAGACTTGAAATTTTATAAAATCTGGCCCTAGCTGTCGGGACCGCAGTGGAGCAGTGGCTAGAGAGCTCGTATTCCACCAGGCGAGCAGTGTTCGATTCCCCGCGGAGTCGTTCCTGGATTTTCGCACGTGGGAATCGTGGCAGATGATGCATCTGGTCGGCGGGTTGTCTTGGGGATGTGCTTTTTTCTCCCGCTCTTGCATTCCAGCGCTGCTCCACACTCACCTCGCTTCACCCTGTTACGTGCAGCAACAGGCATGCTAGCCTGATTGCGGTAGCACAAACATATTTGCGAAGAAGTGGAGTGAAGCTATGAACCCGGCCAAGTGCGCCGATATTATTACAGCTGGAAACTCGGTGAACGAGGTATTTTTGTCGTTGTGACACTGCGCCAGCAAGATGGCCAGAGATGGGGGCGTGCCGTCCGCCGACATGCGTCTAGTCTTCAGCCTACGTCATCATGGACAAGGTGAAGTAGACTAGTCAGAGTGGCCATTTATATAAACAAGTAATTTAATAACGAATCACATTAATATCTAACACTATGTAACCAAGTACACATGACGAGAGCTCCTCCGATTTAACGAGTAACTAACATATTGTAACGAGTTATAAAACATATTGTAACGAGATGTAATTTGATAGTGACTTAAATACACAGATGAAACTGAATATATTTGAGCTCACCACTGATTACCCCAACATGTACGTATAATATAAAGGATTTAGCCCATTAGAGTTACAAGTTTTTAAAAACGTAACAATCCTCATCTGCTCTGCAGACCTCAATGTCGAGACCACTGCACCAGGTGATACACGTCACTGGGTTTACCACGCAATGCAGGAGGTGGGAGGCACTCTACTTCCGTCCTTGCAGTGCGCAGGAGCGAGGTTTGTCCGCTGACATACTCCTGAAGGTCGCGAAGTGGCAGTGCTGTGCGGGTATAAAGACGGTGGACCAGCGCTCCGCTGTAGTGTTACTGTACGCGCCACAGACAAGATGAAGTTCTCCCTCCTCCTAGTGCTGGCGTCAGCCTGCGGCATCCTGGGGCAGAACTACAAGCGTGAGTAGCCTACCACGTCCAAGTTTTTTCTACTCTACCTTATAACTAAGTGCTAGGTGGAATGGAAGCCCGAAGGAAGGACGGGATATTATCGCGTCTCAGGGCTAACCCCGTACGCCTAGGAGGGAAGGGAATCGTGCAAGGAGGCATGCATCGCGGCAGAGAGGGATTGGGCAGCCATGACTACCTCCCTGGTAAAGGACCGTAAGAACCCCTTTCGACAGATAAGAATTCAAAATTATCCATGCATTAATTAGACTAAAGAAATGCTACGGGAAACAGATGTTGCAAAATCATGTTATTTGTTAGAAGGGATGAAAGAATAGCAGAGTGGTGTTGGATTTGCCATGACCCTGCTACCTTCATACATGTCACACACTGCTACCGCTGTACATAGTGCCCCCTGTTTAACGCGAAAGAATAGCAGAGTGGTGTTGGATTTGCCATGACCCTGCTACCTTCATGCATGTCACACACTGCTACCGCTGTACATAGTGCCCCCTGTTTAACGCGAAAGAATAGCAGAGTGGTGTTGGATTTGCCATGACCCTGCTACCTTCATGCATGTCACACACTGCTACCGCTGTACATAGTGCCCCCTGTTTAACGCGAAAGAATAGCAGAGTGGTGTTGGATTTGCCATGACCCTGCTACCTTCATGCATGTCACACACTGCTACCGCTGTACATAGTGCCCCCTGTTTAACGCGAAAAGCTAGACTCCAATGTCCTATGGCACACGTGCATTTTTCCTTTACTTGCTGGCCACGTGTCTTTGCTGGGAGACAGTTCCTCACCTAACTGGGCCAATCAGAGTTAGGTAGCTCCGACACCGAGTGTCCGCGATTCGCGGGCAGGCACCTTGAGTGTGTGACAGTTAGAAATATCCAATCACGAAAGTGGATCTGAGCGCTAGTGTTTTGGAGTTCATGTAGTCCTGAAATATTTCCGCTAAAAAAAGGTCGTCTTAGCTATAAGCCATTCGAGGCTACTTCACAACACACATATGAAGTCCTAATAAAGTTGATATTCCTCCGCCTCATTCCTGCGCACTCATATTAATAATATTTTTCCCAAGAACTATTTCTTACTAGGCATTACCCACTCAACTATTTTCACCCTTTTTTTATTCATCTAACTATCATAATTGATACATACAATATAAGTAAAAGTGCAATTTTACCGAAAATATGTTACTTTGACTTTAACACAAGTATAAAAAGCTTGTGAGGTAGAGAGGATAAATTATGCCTTAACTGCGCCCACAAAAAAAAAACAAGGCGAAATAAATAAATAAATAAATAAACAACCAACCACGTTATTCAAAGGGTGATATTCAAAGGTTTGATTCAAAAAGTTTGAAGAAACCGCGAATAGAGTTATAAAGGGACTTCAACTTCCCTCGGCCTCAGATGACATTCACTGTTATATTAAATATATTTTCCCTAGAAACTTGGTAAACTTCAATTTTGAAAAATATAATTATATCTGTGTCATAAATAGTGATTGACTATATCGTTCTATATAATTTACTATATATTATATATAATTAATAATAGTATTCGCCCGGAGATATCATGGATTCATTCGGCATCAAGTTGGGCTCTACAATACATAGTGTACTAGAGCCTCAGTCTTGATTCACTTTCTTGATGTTTGATCTCAGACCGCAATGAAAAGAATATATTCTGTGGCGACCACAACATGTTTTATTAGTATTGCCCTGCCAAATAAATGGTGTGCTGAATACTAAACTATTTACTTGTCACCACTAAACTTTTGCGGCCAGTACAATATTATTTGGCAGTAACTACAAGATAATTTGGCAGGATGAGCTCGCTGCAACACATTTCCGTCTGCTGGAGCTTGCATTCCTCTACACGAACTTCCCCTCAGAGCCGAGCACACTGCATGAACACCTTCGAGCATGAAACTTGTTCGTGCGGTCGACAGCGAACTAGCTTCGAAATCCATAGACTGACAACTAAAATTGCCGGATCATGCGTGCAGGATTTAAGTTACTACTTGGGAGGAAAAAAAAACATTAACTTTATAGGCCAACAGGAAGTTCAGTACTACATAGACCTGTGGCATTTACTACAGTGGTATTTCTGCTGACAGATTTAGAATTATAAAAATAATTTCCTACATTATTATTGAAATTTTCTTACATACAATCGTAGTGAACATTATGACGATATTCCATGATGAACATTTTCTTGTAAATTCTGCTTTCTGAAGCATCCAGAATGGAAATGTCCTTTAATTTTGTTAAAAATGCAGACTCTATGAATCGATTAATGTTTGATATTTAAAAAGTATATTTTAGTAAAATATTTTATGATGGTGCGAAATATATAAGTAAATTCTTGTTTTATATGACGTATAAATCGCACTTTTCTGACAATATTCATGGTGTCTGTACTACTTTTTTATGAGTTGTTCACGTTGTATAGTCGGGTGCAGTGCTCCATAGACAATATTCATGGTGTCTGTACTACTTTTTTATGAGTTGTTCACGTTGTATAGTCGGGTGCAGTGCTCCATAGACAATATTCATGGTGTCTGTACTACTTTTTTATGAGTTGTTCACGTTGTATAGTAGGGTGCAGTGCTCCATAGACAGTTGCTTTACTTCAAACTTAACGTCTCGTCGTCAGCGAGGTCATTACAGACGGAGCAAGTTGC
Organism: Dryococelus australis; assembly: GCA_029891345.1. Classification (NCBI taxonomy): domain Eukaryota; kingdom Metazoa; phylum Arthropoda; class Insecta; order Phasmatodea; family Phasmatidae; genus Dryococelus; species Dryococelus australis. Next base: position 371,684,448 of record CM056994.1, read on the forward strand.
TCGGAGAAGCAGAAGAACTGGGTAAGAATGTGCTATGTCGTTTAGTGAGGAGCCATCCCATCGGAAAATCATCTAAAACCGAAACCTGGATCACCGAGCAGGGATTCGAACCCATATCCTCGCAAACGCGAGCCTGAAGTTTCACTACTGTAGCAACTCGCTAGATTGTTGTATCCAGGGTTTAGAGGGAATGCATCTGCTCTATTGATGACACTGTTGCAGGAAACTTGGTTTACTTGCAGGCAACTAGGAAGCTGCGATTTCAATAAATGCATTCTTCTTTTTAAATATTAACACCCTGTATTAACTGCCCCTGCTGTATTACCTTCTGATTGTTCATATGTTATTACTTAAAAGTATTTCCTCCTCCTAAAACTAGCCTGGACGAACACACTACGTAAATTTCCAACGACATTTCTACCATCATAATACTTCAAATAGTACAGTTCGATCTAGTTGTAAAAATTAGCAGAAGGCATCAAATCTTACTTGAAAGACGCTCTAGTACTTTTATTTAACTGAATTTATTTGGTTTCTTTGTAACTGTAACAAAATTGTACTTTGTGGAACAGGAAACAATATCTATCGACAGAAGAAATGAGAATTCTAAACACTTTGTGTCATACAGCGAATACAAAGCATATTACAAATGTAATTTTTTAAGGTTGAATTCTTGTTGGAGTTACTAGAATTGTTGCAACGTTGACGTTTCTAAGCACTCAAAAATATCAAATAGCAATTAAATTAAAATTTGTAGGGTTAATTTTCTTTTCGCTTGAAGAAAAAAGCAAGTGTCCAGTGGGTCAATGCCAGGGTTGTGCATCGACAGTACGATGGTGGATGACTCTCCGGTCAAATAAATAAACATTATTGAAACCTATTAACCACTTCATAATAATCGATAACACACTTTACCGATTAATCAAACTATTTTAGTACAGGGGGCCGCGGTGGTGTAGCAGTCAGACTACTCGTCTGCCATCTGGGCGAACCGGGCTCAATTCCTTTACGCAATTTGGGAATCGTACAGAAAGACGCCTCTTGCCGACGAGCTTTCTCGGGGATCTCCCGTTTTCCCCGTCCCTTCATTCCGGCGCCGCTCCATACTCTCCTCGTATCGCCCTCATTGGCTCTCAAGACCTTGATTTTAAGAGTCGCCCAATTCTCCCCACTATTTTAATAAGTTAGTTTATTTATTTTCTAACTGGATAACGGTGTTAATTATTGGATAGGCTTAACACAATTTGTTGTGCTCACAAGTCCCAAACGCGCCCAAAAAGTGTAAATTTCAAGTTTTTGGACATACGCACAACCAAAATCATTCATTCATTTACTTTCTTATGGACTGACTATTACTTCCAATTGAGAGGCGTTATTATCGAAACACTTGTTGAGAAGCGATAACCATAATCTATCAGCCATCACTACAGAACTGTATTTACTTCATAGCAGCGTACATGAGTGCAAAAAACGTCACACTGATACACTTGCATAACCAGTTCGCCTTGTAAAGGAAGTGATTGCACTTGGAACAAGTTCTGAGCCATCTTAACCTTGTACACAGCTGAACATTTTTCAAATGAAGTAGTTACGTATCATGTGAGTGGAGCCGAGAGATTTGAGCGGCTCTTAACATCGAGTTCTTGAGAGCCGGTAAGGTTGTAATGAGTTGAGTATATGGCAACCCCGGAATGCAAGGGCGAAGGAAACGAGAGATCCCCGAGAAAACTCGCCGATCAGTGGCATGGTCCAGCACGATTCCCACATGCAAAAATCCACGAGCAAGCTCGCCTGGAATTGAACCCGGTTCACCCAGGTGGGAGGTGAGTAGTCTGACCACTACACCACCGCGGTCTCAGGCTACTCCCTCAAATTGTAATTATAAAGTTAAAGTTAATGAAAGTAAGCTGCATACCACATACAGACTACTTGAGTAGTAATCATATGTGAAATATTAAATTCCAGTTTTTTTTTATGTTTGATATATGATGGAATCTAATAGCTTCGAATCATTTATTGCAATGTGTGATAAGTTTTTGCAGTGTTAATAAAGCGCTTTCGTTTTCACTGAGTCCCAAATCGTTGTCACCTTATGATCTTAGAGTATTCCGTTTTTGGATATTATTCGTTGCAGACAATCAGCTGTTCAACACAAAGTAGCACATAACATTAACTCAAGACAACCATAAATTAGTAATCATTATCTTAGACGTTCATCAAGAATGTTTGAGTGCTGTTAACTAATTTAAGGAAAAGAGGTACTGCTGGCACTCGAGGATTGAGAGATATGTAAGTGTTGAACATTTGTTTATGGTAGCACACTACACGTAGCAAATAACGGACAAATATGCTTATCTTATATAGCGTGTCCTGAGTTTAGTCTTTTAAAAACATATAGCTTTCAAAAAAAGCGGTTTAGATAATTCTAATGCCTTCGGGTTGATCAAACAATTCTTTACATGCAGTGAACTTTCTCTTCAGAGTTGTCATTGTTTTGGATGAAAATGTTTTGAAATAAAAATATAAGTTAAAATGTACGATTTTTTCTTCCGACGTATTTCAAGTCGCTGAATATCAGTTGAGATTATATTGTCCCCTGTGTGACTGATCGGCAAGATTTTGATTCTACAAACAGTTTTTTTGCAAACGATAAGAAACCACATACTTAACTTATAGCTAACCGAGTAAGTAATTGAACTAAATTATAACGAAACTTATCTGTGTGGTAGTTAATGCTAAGAGAATTAATCAATTAGGAAACGCACATCATCATCAATAAAATAATCGATTATTCTACTATCCGAATCGAAACCAAATACCACGGATTTATTACTAGAGAGAACTAGTGTAATTAATGCAAGTAATCCAATATAGCCACTTTCTCACGAGAATAAAGGTTTTTCTATTCGACTTTAATGCTACTTTTGCCAGTTTCGAACAAGCACCGGGCCTCGCAACGTGTAGTTAAATTATACTCTTCTTCAGAGTTTTAAGTACAAGGAGATTTCAGCTGTGCCTGTAGTAGGCAAACTTTTGAAAAGCGAAACATAGTAGACAGAACCACGAAACTGAAAAATGTGTGAGTGGAAACTAAATACCTAGTAGCAAATTGTCTAGAATGAGCTAAAGTCTGTTCTTTGATTACATTGCACTGCTCGAGTTGGTCGCGTTATGTTAAGGGGAATCCCTTGGAAACAATATTAAATACCTCGAAGTCACACCCGGACATAAGGAAACACAGCAACGGCAATGGAAAATGGCATAAACAAGCTTCGTGTCTTCCGTTTCGTCAGAATGTTAAGCCCCTACCTGCAGGGTTTTAATAATGCATTTTGTTCAGAGATGATGCAACATTATAGCTATAGCTTAAAACATTGTTTCACAAAATAATACCTATAAACAGCGATTTTAGCTGACTAAAACTTTTTCAATTTACATGCAAATTATTTAGAATTATATATTTATCAATAATTTATAAACTTTATACGGCGTGTTTTTAATCGGGACTACAGGTTGACCTCGAATGATACTCTAAATAGTTAAACACTGCGCGCGCTCTGCCCTCTATCCCGAAAATAGTTCAAGATACAAAAAAATGTTTAAACAAAAGTTGTAGAGAATTTAATCCTCTACAATATTTATAATAAATACAAATAGCATAAAACCCATAGGAAACGAGATATTTGCAATAAATATGTAAAAAAATCGATTTTTTGACCTTTGACCTTGAAATATCTGTGGTCGCGGACACCCTACAATAATTAGGTTTTGAGACAAGTTTTAGGGTGTCAAAATAAAGGTTTATACAAGTTTATAGCTGACTATCTCTCATTCCGATGTGAAACCCCTAATATTCCTGGACTAAAAGTTCTGCACCTCTTTTCTTCCGAGCCGACCTGCCGTGGCGCAGTCCGTTTGGTTATAAGTTATTTTGAGAGTCGTCGCCTGCTGCGCATCCAATCATAACACAACACCGAGGGACGCTAATAAACCCTTTACGATACCACTTCCTTCTCCCTTCTTACATAGTTACAGAATTAGCTGTAGTTACACTCTGGGGTTAGTGATAGCGCCTATCCCAGACATGGCTACCTCTCTGCATGCATCACTTCCTCCTCTTGCAGGCTCCCTGAGACGCACAAAATCCGGTCCCTACATCGGACCTTCACTCCATACTTATATTAGGGTAGGCCAGGATAAATAAATAATCACTCGCAGCCATCATTCAAGTTTACTCCATAAACGTTTAATGAGATATACAGCAGTGTGAAGGCCATCTTGCACAATACTTAATTCATTGAAAATATTTCTTGTTTTGCTTTCTCTCTATTACATGCTCGTAAACTTTCAGTGGATCCGCGTCACTCGTTTCCTAAGACTGCAGATGTTTAATAAAGATACACAAGAACATGTAGCGTTATTATAATTTCAATTTGAGCCACTGTGCGTTCGTTCGTTCTTTTTTCGTTTGGAACATCTCATTTGTGTGAGTGAACGTCATTTTACTAGCGTGATTTAAAAATAAAAATAGAGGCACTTATTACTGTTGCATATTGAACAGACTGTTCACGACCATTCTAAGACATTTTGTGAGTTTGTATCTTTGTGCAGACAATGGCTATACTCATGGGCTTCTTTGAAAATGGCCACTCTTCCTTTAATACTCTCTCTCTCTCTCACACACAGTGCTAATGAAAATAAAATTGGCGGCACTTATTACTGTTGCATATTGAACAGACTGTTCACGACCATTCTAAGACATTTTGTGAGTTTGTATCTTTGTGCAGACAATGGCTATACTCATGGGCTTCTTTGAAAATGGCCACTCTTCCTTTAATACTCTCTCAAAGTGCTAATGAAAATATCAACAAGTATTTCCGAAAGGGATACAACAAACGGTTTCTTTGCGCAAACTGAATTTTATTACAAAAATAATAATTTTTGTATACATTCTATAAATTACATTTATAAATCTAATGTACGTGCAGAAAGATAAAAAGTGCAAATCGTTGATTTTCAAGTGACTCAAATGTACCTTGTCGCTCCTTTATAAGTTGCCCTGGAGACAAAACCATGCAAAGAATAAATTGAGAAACCCCATAATATATTATTTTCACACAACTGTGGTCTAGAGAGAGGCATAATTTATCGTTGCTGAGGATTGATTTTAATAATTTCTTATTTTGCTGCACTTCTAAGATAATTCTGAAGGAGTTCACTGTCTCAGGGCTTTCACAAACAGTTACCACAAAGCTATGTAAAATTATACGTACTGCAATACAATTTAAAATTTGTGAGAACGGAAAAATTATATCTTATTTGTGGCGTCCTATTTTTATTTTGTCTCATTAGATTCCTGTTACAAGAATAAGGGCAGTACCATATAAAGCAACGCACATTACAATATATTCATAAGCCTCAGTGCTATAAATGCGCAAACGAACAAAAGATTTAGTATTTTTCCTTAAACACACTGCTAATTACATTTCACTAACGTGGAAAATAACGCTGTGTTTGAAGAGTTCCATTAATAATTCCGGTATTTGTGAGTCATGGTGTTTTCCCACGTGATGTTGCGCTAGTACACCAGCCATTATCATCTACATTCATTAGACATCAATGTCATCTCCAATAACTTTCAAAATAGTTGTTAGTAAGAAAATGTTGCACTGATGAGGCCAACGTTTGGCAAAAACAACTCTGAACTTTTTTCTCCCGTGTTGCATGCGTTATGTACTCTCAGAACTTGCTTTGTTGTGGTGTATTCCTGCAGGAATACAATAGCACAACTTTGTTTTACCGTCACCCAGTGCGAGCATGATTACAGTAGGATATGTTGTAACTAACGTCATTTGTTTCCGGCATGCCACAATAGAAGACGGCTACCTCGCAGTATGTGAACTAACTTTGCCTTACTTCAAGTTACTCAGGCAGCTTTCCAGTTGGAGTTTTCTTTGCCAAATGGTCACGTCACCTGATTTATAGTAATACTTCAATGTCGACGTATGTAGGTTGGTATTTAGTTGTTTTTTTTGTACATGACGAAATTTACTACATATTAATTTACTACATATCCCAAAAAGACACTATATTTGTTTGAACATGGTGCGGTAAATTTTATTGTATTGAAGACGGCTTTATAACGTCACCCGGTTTAATGCTTGAAGCTTAGCAGGGGACGGCTTACAGACTAACTTATAACCTAACATAAATTAACACCCATTTCTTGACCGGGATTCAAACCCAGAGCCACCCGCACCCCAGATTGGTGGAGGACCAACCGACTGCGCCACGGGAGGTCGGCTTGATGCGGTAAAGAAAACTACCAAGATGACTTAATGCTACGTACATGTGTATAATTTTTTTACGAACTTACGTTATTGAATAAACTTATTTAAGTAATAGCTGTATGCAAGAATGTAATTGTGGAGTGTAATACATTTGAATGTAAACGTAATTAAATGATACTGTACCATAAACATGTATTTTGTTTATTTATTCGTTAAGTTTTAAACGTATTTATTTACTCAGTTTTGCCATGTGAGGGTGTAATGTGATGCAGAGTACATCTTTTCTCAACAGATAACACAATCGCGGTAATGAAGTGTCTATAGACAAGGTTCCAATTTAACTATATTAAATTACTGTTTACTGAATTGTCAGTTGGAATGTGACCTCAATAGCCTCGGGCAGCAGGTTCATCCAGTACGGCTTGTCTGACCTTGGTCAGTCAACTACTCTTGCTAGTGTCTGGCAGTTTCAATTACCTATCTCAAGCTTCGTCCTTCAGGTAACAGGGTCCCTCTTTACCCAGCGCTATAACCTACGCTTGTTGTAAACCGGTTTCAGCTTGTTCATTTTCTGTAAATTGCACATTTTTATAACGAACCAAAAAAAAGCTTCAACAATTCATTAGCAACCACTTAAATTTACCGAAAAAAAAAAAAACTTTCATCCATAAATTTAGCCGCTATGATGTAACCCATCACCAAAACAAGAATAACAATGTCGTGCAGAAAAAATATTTGTTTTTTGCAGTGTTTCGATGGTATTTACGAATTGGTTTTATTTCGAAACATTTTTATATTAATTGTACAAACTGTGTACGGAAGAGGTAGTCACGTGACTACAGTAGATTCTAATCAGAGTTGTTAGAACAAACTTAAGAAAATTACAACACATCAGCAACCAGGTAAATCAAATAATTTTAAATACACTAAAATGTTTATCGTCGTAAGCCAAGATACTGTAGTACCACTAACATAAATCTCAGCAACTTAGTCTCTGAAATAAGTACTTCACTTTTTCCCACGCCAAAGCTGGCGTTTCGAGCTTCAAAACCTTGATGTATGTCAACAGAGTGACTGCAAGCTATCGTTGATTTTAGATTACTTTGAGTGAAAATTTCATCCTTTATGAATGACACGTCTTAATACCAGTTGTTATTGTGTTATACAGTGTTATGAGTTACAGTGTAAGGTAGCAAATGCTATGTTAGAATGTTAGTGAACGTTAACGTCGGCAAGCCTTGCTGTCTAACAATACCTGATCCTATTTCCTGTTACTCTACAGTTATATATGTCTCTAGTGGATACTTGAGTACGATTATTTCCAAGAGCCAACTTTATAGTTAAATAAATGACTGTTCCTAAGTTCAAATGTATTACACCTTGCTGGGTAAGCCATTCATTGTATTGAAATATATATATATATATAAATATATATATATATATTTATATTTATATTTATATATATATTGGCTTACTGCAGTGCTACGATGGTCGAAGACAAAATAATTCATTTTTGTTTCAATGTGGTTCATAAATTGATATTGTTCATTTGTTAGTGCTTAGTACGGACTCGTAGTCAAGTATCATATCTGATTATTGTATTGTTCTTGTTTTCTAGCTGCTTACTTGCGGCTGTGTTCGAGAAGTGGTCCACAGTTCGACCAGTGTATGGTCGGAAGAGTAACAGAATTAATTCCAAACCTCATTGCAGGTAAGTTTGAAATTAATAATTAATTACTTTTGCTGCTGAGTAAGTTTGGTTCACATGCTTGTTCTGAGAAACCGAAATATAGTATTTTAAAGCAAATGTATCAAATACATAATCAAATATGAACTTAAATCACGAGTATTAGAAACAATGTTTAGTGGACACATTCTAAAATTAAAAAATATTACTCATTTTAAAATGTATGTTTTTGTGTTGTGTTAAGGCATCCGTATAAGACTAAGCCAGTTTGTTCAAATAAGTTGCATCTTAAAACTTGTGATGAGCGTGTAATAGTGCTTCTTTTTAGTGGGTTTGAACTCAGTATCCCGTCCAGTAACAGAGAAGTGAATAACACTCAGATGACAATTGGGTGGTGTGTATTATATTCCCTACTGGAATGTATCGCTAGTGTGCCTTTGGCCTTATTCATTCCTTCTTTTCTTTGCAAAATATAAATAAAATATAATTATATTTCCTTACAAATGTTTCAACTAGCACTTCTCTGCTCTAACGAGCACGAGGTCCCAGCATTGTTTGTGACATTCAGCATTATTGTAAGTCACGTTTGAACATCTGCATTAAGCGTGCGAACATATTTCCTTCATCATCAAGAAGTATTTCAGACGCTGTTAATTAACTTGAACTGCTGGTACAATGTATTTTATCGTAAGGCAGAAAAAAAAGTATCAACACTTCCATACTCTTTTATGTGCTGTCATTTCTTTATCACTTTTTAAATTTAAGAGCAGTTATGAGAAGGTTTCGTGTTCCAAAATTTAGGCCACGTGATAAAATTGCCATCGTATGCAGTATTTTATGGCTATTATTGAATTTTATCCGGTAACCCAAATGTTGTGCATCTTAGGAAAATAATTGTAGGCAACTTGTTTTCTCAAAGAGGCAGAATGTTACTTTACGTCCCGGAGAGTGTCCTTTCAAACTGCATCTGAAACCGAGTTACTGCAAATATTACAGATAAAATTACGGCGGCACAGAAGATATCAGGACAACGTATTAATAAATTAATATCAACAACTACTTCAAGATGTGTCACTACCATTCCAGTATTTCATGTAAATCATTGGGTTTACCGTATTTACATCTAATTGATTACTTTCCTTTGAAACGTACAAGTTTCTCAACCATTTGATATATATATATCATAATGCCAAAATTAACAAAAAAAATGTTTTACTATTATAAATAACATTGTTTAGAAGTAACTCAGTATATAGTTTTCAATTAAGCAATGAGATTAAATTCGGTGGGTTACATTCATTTAGCCCTCGACTATAATAAGTATTGATTTCCTGTTGTGAAATACACTGCTCTCGTAACATCTTTAAGCATGGAGTCCTTGAAAAATACTACAGATCTTCACTTGTAGGCGTTTCATTTCGTCCGTATAATACAGACATTGGAACATTGCCCAGAAATTTTGGGTTTAAGAAAATACATGAAACAACGTTTTTGTCGATTTTTAAGTGTTTATTGGTAAGCCATTAGTGAAAGGCAAGAAATACTGCAGCATCACAGAACTGCCTGCAGCATCACGGCTGCAGCCTCAATAATTTGCTAACAGAGACATATTTCACAGTAGCTGCCATGTTTCCCAATTGAAACTTACCCAGGTACTCAATGTTTCATTTTAATCACTTTTTTTGCTATTTACAATAAACTAGGAATACATCTCCAACTTTAAACCTGTTTACCAACACTTGGTATTATTTTAGGCCGTCAGTCGTATTTAAATTTGACTTGGCTTGCTTTTTGTGGTGAACATACTGACACAATTTGTTGGTGTCATCCAGTACCTTCTTCTGTACGAATAAACCATTAAAGATAAGTCAACTACCAGTAAACATATAATGTAGCGTAATTTTTTACATTGCAGGCGTGTTTGAAGCTTCAGGTAATTACTACTTCACACCCAATCTTCTTCTTTAAATACGTCATACGTTAGTATTTTAGGGCACGTTATATTTCAACGCACTATATAAATTCGAGTCGATGTCAATTGTTTATTGGCTACTGCAAAATGGATTACTCATATTCTCTTTTGACTTGGTGAAACGTGATTGGGCCAAATTTGTCGTTACTTGTTCCCGATTGGTTCAAGGGCGTGTTAACCCAACCGTAGCCCAATGACAAGAGCAATGCAAATGCACGTGTGTTTGAAGTGTATTAAGTTTTCAAATAACAACGCCAATTTCGTAGGTCTCTAGTTATATGATATAACACTTCGGTGGACCAACCGACAGCATACTGCAGGCCTGCCGGTGATTGTACACTGTAAAAAAATGTTCTTGGAAAACTTCATAATTTGTAACGGAAGTTTTTAACCGCTGCAGTGTACTGTAATAATACTAGATATCAGGCTGAAAATATGGGAATATTTAGTATCGCTACTATACGTAGTTGGAAACTTTCCTACGCATTTGACTGTTTGCCGAGCAACGGTAGCAATGATATCATGCGTGTATTGGGGAAATATTTTACTATTCGCGCTTTGACACTGTACCTATACAATGGCAGGGTAGAATTACAAACAATAATTCCTTAGAGTGTAGTGGTTTAGACATGTTCTGACGTTGCGGTAAGTGTAAAGTGCCTCTGATGTGGAATATGAGACTAGTGTGTGACAAGAGGATCAGTGACGTTTCACAATTCTGCGCAAGAGAATTCCAGTCCATTGCAATATCAACACTCAGATGGGTCTATCCAGTTTTTCATTCTCTCGATATGTACCATCAATAAGCAGAGGCATAGTAATTCTCGGTATAGGCTGTTCACGGTATAATGAGCACTTTCGAAAGCCCTGCTTAAGATCTACTTGTATGCGTGTTGTGTATTCTTCCGCGTTATGTAAGATTAACATTGTAATGGGCCTCATCACTTTATTCATGCTTCGGTCAAGTGAAACTGTAGAAATTATTAGAAAAGTAAATATTTTACAAATCTGCTCATTTTTACACTTCGTTGCATGAAAATATACAGAAATCGAGCAGTAATAATTTAAGTTGCCAGAAATGGTTGCCTAACACTTTCTATTCGACGATAAGATACGGAACTACATCCCATCCATCGTTACCAACTTTACTGGACGCATGTCTCTCAGTACGCCCGTTAAAACATATGCAGGTAGGGGCAGTTACTTTTTTCTAATGTTGATTTAAAAAATACTCAGTTTATCGTGAACAGACTTTATCAATTATTATTGTTACTTATTCTATAACGGCATCCCTTGCTATGTGTGTATGTTTAAATTTAAAAAGTTGGGAAATTAAATTAAAAATCCGTAGGTAATAAAAGGTTTAGCGAAATCATGTGTTGACAAGTATACTGAAAGACACGCGCGCATTTGATGCAATTTGCCAGTTAAACAATAGTTTGTTTTATTAGTCTTGGTATAATCTCAGTAAGAAACCCACAAGAACAGAATGGATGGAAATCGTGATGTATCGCAATCAAGAAGAGACTTTACTTCTCTCAGTGAGAGCTTCCGGTGTACAAATAGCAACAGCCCTAGTATACGTATGACTGTGAATTTTACCTCAAATAGCAAGATTATTCCATCCCTGCTAATTCATGAAAAATTTATATTCGGTCTTTTTTTTTTTGCTCAAATATATTACTAATCAAATAAGTGATAAATAAAATAATATATGAATTGTAAATATTGGAAAATGAAAATCACAAACGTCAATAACCAAAGGTAAGGCACTAGGTAACCACGGTAATACAAGCCATCAGAATTAAACTTTCCACAAATCCAAGTAAACATATGCCCAGTAACAATTCAAGTATGCAATTTCTTTATTTCTTTGATGTTTCTATTTTATATTAATTAATGGTTATTTAATTAAAAAATTACGCATTCACATTTTCTTATAAATTAAATTAATTGGTTTCACAGGCTTCAATTAGCACGGTAGTTTGAAGTCTTCTCAGCTGTTTAAGAATGTCTGCGTCATTTTTAAATCAGTAGTTTGTACCAGCTCGTAAAACCTGTTCTGCTTCTCATGAATTTATTTATTTTTCTCTGTGTGTTCATAACTAGAATATAAATATATAATATGTTAGATAGGAAGTTCAGAACAGGATGTGGAAGCGAGCGAACGAGTTATACCTGAACGAAAGTATGAAACTACCAGAGGTCTGTCGTACATCCAATTATTTTGAAAGGTTGGTCCACTAACGAGCATCTGGGGCAGTCACAAATATTTCCTTGACCGTAAATTTCAGAGGGCGGAACAAGCAAACTAGTGAACTGGCTGGACCATTTATTGTGATCGCGTGTGTCTTTGAATTTCGTTACATCAAACCATTGAATAATCTCCCCTCGTATGACACGTTTGGTTGTTTCTTGTGTATTACGTGTGTCATGAGCGTTTCATACATACTTCTCTTAACATAAAGCAAACTTATTTTATTGTTAGATTGTACATCTACCTATATTTTATCCATAAATTTTAATTATATTAGTTATAAATAATAGGAATATGAAATATATAAAATAGGTGTGTTAGTAACCAGTAGTGAGAAATAGTTCTTATGCAAAATGTTATTCACGTGAGTGCACACGAAAGCTGAATATCCTGAAGTGTAACTTTAGCAGGGCGTCAGGAATGTTGTAATCAACCGTGAATGGATTATTGTCTATTCACAATTACTAACGACTTTTCTGAAACCCTGCTCAAGTTCCAATTCCAGGATATTCCTCCGCCTCATGCAGACAAAGAGTAACCGAATCTAGAAGATTGCGCCATAAGGACAACGCACCGCAGAAAAACAGTTTCTCACCAGGTATTACCAACCTAACTATTTCCTCTCTGTTTTTATTCGTATTAATTATAAACAGTTTCTCACCAGGTATTACCAACCTAACTATTTCCTCTCTGTTTTTATTCGTATTAATTATAAACAGTTTCTCACCAGGTATTACCAACCTAACTATTTCCTCTCTGTTTTTATTCGTATTAATTATAAACAGTTTCTCACCAGGTATTACCAACCTAACTATTTCCTCTCTGTTTTTATTCGTATTAATTATAAACAGTTTCTCACCAGGTATTACCAACCTAACTATTTCCTCTCTGTTTTATCCGTATTAATTATAAACAGTTTCTCACCAGGTATTACCAACCTACCTATTTCCTCTCTGTTTTTATTCGTATTAATTATTTATTAATTAATTAATAGGTAAAATACAAGTACAAGTTCAATTTTGAACTTCACCAAGAGTAAGATACTGTTATGTTGACAGATGTATAAAATGTTCGTGACACGTGTCATATTCAGGTGACAAGAAAAGACGTCATTAATGGTGCGATTTTTCTAAGGTTTGATTCAAAAAGTGTGAAGAAACCGCGATTAGACTATATACAAAGCCCCTGTCACACTATAAATATTTGCATCAAACTGCTTCCAATAAATTTGGTCAAATAAATTTGGAGAGTTATGGCATCGTCCAAACGTAGTAAACGCCGCCATATTTGTCTGAGAATGTTGGATAACTTCAGTTCTCATCAAATATTAGAATATTGTGCCGGTTCTAAAATTTATTTTATGTTTGGTGATCCAGCCAATCAGAATTGTGCACGACAAAAATGGACGTCAAGAAAATTTTAAATAACAAACAATTTTTGGAAACGAAGTTGGTTATGAAGTTATTTAATTTTTGTTGCAGCTATCTGGGCATGAATGTCATTTTAACTGAATATTGCACATAATATTACCAACTCGGAGACATTAAAATTTCATTGTAGAGGAAATATCTTTGATAAATATGATTTGAATTTAGCAAAAAGCAAAAATAAATTACAAAATGCATTATATTCCTTCCTGTAATAGGACTGCATGGAAAAACAAAAGCAATATCTCGCTATGAAAATATTTTTCAAGCAATAATTCAAATTAAATTCTCCCAGTAAATGAATTTGACAGTGTGGCACATTTTCAAACACATTCAAGATTATTTGATAAAACTTGTTGGAAGCAAAAATTTGATGACCGTATTTTGTATTTGAATTGTATTGTCAAATATAGTTGTAGGCGAAAATTGGACAATGCGACAGTGACTTGACAGGTGTTATGTGGCAGGTGATCCTGAGATAGGACTGCCCACGCTCAACCCCTTCCACCTGGACGAACTGCGTCTTGACCAGGACATCACTCCAGAGGTGAAGATCAGGATGGTAGTCAATGATGTCAACATCTACGGCACTGACTCCGCTGCTGTAACTGGTGTCAGGTGAAGATGTCGTCGATATTCCACCCCTCCAATTCCCTCCCCCCCCCCCCAACCACCAACCTTGCCAAGCAGTGACAGGGCACTTGCCTCGCACGCTGAGGAAAATGTTTTATTGACTCGACAAAACTTTGTTTGGTTCAACTAAATGCAATTTGTTTTGCTGAACGTTAATTAAACAGGTTCAGTTAATGTACAGAAACTCGAAAGCCTGACGGTGGACCGACGCTAGATCACTAGAGCGCTGTGCATCGGCTACTCTGGTGAAACTTTAACGTTTTTTTAAATGCATACAGTTCAAATACTAGACAACGTAAGCAAATAAATATTTCATTTTTGGCAGCTTTTCTTTCTAGTTGCCCGTTGAACTTGTTTTATTACACTGAGAAAAGGGTGTTGTTGAATCAAACAAGGTTTGTTTGGTGCAACCAAAGTATTTGTTTGTATAAGGGCAGTGAAATATTGTATTGCTGAAATTGAATTATTTTGTTGTTCTCATTTGATTGCCCCAGACTGTAAGATTTGTTTGGCTACACGTACATTAAACAGTTTGGGCAGACATAAAAAAAAACTTTATAAGTTCCTGACATGCACTAGCAATTGTAGTGAAAGCATGACTTAAGACTTAAGACTTAAAAACATTTAAAACGTAAGACTTAAAATTTAATACTTCAGACAAAAGACTTAAGACATAATACTTAGGCCTTAGGCTTACGAAGGGGCCTAACTGTCAGTGGGGGAAAGAACGGGACACGGAAAGGCACCCCTCCCCAAAATTTGAAGGAAATCGGTCAAAAAATGTGCCTTCAGGCTGACCCCAATCCCACAAAATGGAAAACATACCCCCCTTGTCCCTCTAACTCCTCCCAGAGTTGGGGAGGGGGTGGCACTTGGGGGGGGGGGTTTCAAAGAGGAAGGATTGTGGATCAGTGAGGGGGGTCTACTTCCCCCTTCTAACTACCGTTTGCCCACAGCGGCCCTCCAAAAACAGCGTTTTTTGTGCAAAAACTTCCGTTCTTGATTATAGAGTATGATTCTTGAGCTCCTCACTTCGTTTCTTATTCTATCCTACTGCATATTTTTCTACCTCATGTTAAAATTAACATTGCAATTAGTCCAATGACTCGTGGTTCTGTACTGCAGAAGTGCCACTACAGAATCGTTAAGTCATATACAGTGCACATATGTGTATCACAAACAAGGAAGTAGAGACCGGTTTTCTACCCACAAATATGAACATTTTATTTTAATATAAGATATCTGTAAATTTGCTAACAATTTACTATTAAAGTTAAAATATATGTCTGCTGAAGTTGCCGACTTTGCAAAGAAAAATTCACATATTTTTAGCTTGATATGTTAATAAACTTCAAATTACCGTCAACAGGTTTATCCAACACATTTTTACAGTGTAGAGTTGAGCTGAGTAGAGAAATTTGGAGGACACCTAACTATATCTTTATGACCCATGGTGGTAAAATGAGATGGAGAGACAACTTTAGCCATATTGCCCACGTGCAAACATCCAGGTGATCGAGCAGCCGGGAATCGAACTCGCTTCACGAGAGGAGAGAAGTAGTCTTGTCACTACACCACCGCTGTCACAGTCTCAAGAGCGTACAACAGAACCCAGGTCCTCCCACACGAGGAGGTTAGATATGAGGAAGTATACCTCCTCGCGTCTCATGTTCTCCTGGTAGGACAGTTACAATAGGTAGCAGTTTCTTGGTCCCTTTGTAGGGTGGGGATGAAGTTAAACTACAAGTATTCTCGCCCGTAAATATTATTGGTATTCAGTATTGGATTCTAATATCAGACTGTAGGAACAGATACGAAATGACATCGTACGAGTGTCGAGTAACAAGCGAGTTCTACTTATGATCGTTCCTGCTCCGTGATACAAGTGTCAGTAATAGGCAGGAGGGATGGTAACAGGTATCTCCAGAAGTTAGGAACCAGCTATACCTATTCCTTATTGGAAATACTCCCCATCTCCCTGTTCTCTCACTGACTTATAAGTACCGCGCTGCACGACACGTCATGTGCGTACGAGCAGCTGCTCTCACTCGGACACGAACCCACCACTTCGCGCAGCGGCGATGGACTGTCCCGACACGGCCAACATGTTTTAGGCATTCATGTGCGTTAGTTACTCATTTGGGCTTCACTCTGCCACAGCTCCACCTTGCTCCACACATCCTATGTTACTTTAGATTGCACTCGTTCAACTAGCATTATATGTCCGGTTAGTTTAGCTTCCACTGTGAAAACACGGGTTCACCCAGTACAGTAGGCTGACTTAGGGGATTCTCTCTGTTTGGATTCTGTGTTGAAATATTTTGTGAAAACGAGCAATAATGATGTCTGGCACGAACGAATACGCAGAAACCAACGTTGACCTCTGCGATACACAGACTATCGTTATAAACCCAGCTGCGCCGTTGTGCATCTGGTGTATTTCTTATTCTGTGTCAGGACAGTCGTGATGTACTATTATTCTTAGCTTACATTACCTCTGACTCTACATGACTACAGTAAACATATTTTTCTTGCACAAACAAATCTTGATCAATCTATAAGGAACAGTTCGAAAATTTTCACTTCGAGCTTAAGTTTTGATTTAGCTCTTTAATATGACAAAAGATGTTGTAGGTTATTAACAATAACTATCGCACTACAGCATAGCCACAGGTTTCATATTCAGCCACTAGTGCGTGCTAGATACGCATTCCACTGATCACTTTGTCAGCAACTTGCGATTATTTATAAATATCCTCTGTATCTAGAATCCAGGGCAATATTTTAGGCGTGCAAGTTCCTTAAATGATTTTTCTTTGGAGAATATAGAAAATATACTCTGCACACCTACGACAAAATTGGTGTTTTACTATACATCACACATATAGTGGTTACTCGCGAAAAACATTGAATGTGGTCCATTCATTGTTACTTCCAACTTGTCTGAAGCCCAGCTGAAGTTCGTATTTCGGAGTTATTGCTCCACTTCGTGCAAACAAAGCTTGACTTAGTCTAGAAAATTAGACCAAAGCAACCACACACTGAATTTGTGCGCATTCAGTTTAATAACATATTTCATTATCACTATTCCGCACTAGACATTACATGCAGATATATTTTTCCTCTGTTTTTAATAATATTTTGAATATAAATTAAAAATAATTTATAGATAAAATGTAAGCAGAAGTTCAGTTCAATATAAAATAAGATTTCTTTATGTTAACACAAGTATAAAACGCTTGTGATACATGGCATATTTAGAAAACTACCAAACACCTCACACATTGGGTGAGTTTTCTAAGTTGCGAAAGATACCGCAAACAGAATGTTTCAAAAAATTGCGTTCATGAGTGACTTTTTTTTCTCAGTTGCATGTCAAGTGAAGCCATGAACTCATTTGAGAAGGCCTATGAGAATATTCTGCTTCTCTAACACTGGAGGTCATTAGTTTGTTTGCAGAGACAGCTAAGACATGTCGAACATACACCATCGTGTCACAAAGGCGACAAGGAGATGGGCCGTTTCGTGACTTAGACAGCACGAAGTAGGTAGCTACTTTCCGCGAATTACCGCTACGTCTAGCCATAGAGCAAGTTGCTTCTCTAACACTGGAGGTCATTAGTTTGTTTACAGAGACAGCTAAGACATGTCGAACATACACCATCGTGTCACAAAGGCGACAAGGAGATGGGCCGTTTCGTGACTTAGACAGCACGAAGTAGGTAGCTACTTTCCGCGAATTACCGCTACGTCTAGCCATAGAGCAAGTTGCTTCTCTAACACTGGAGGTCATTAGTTTGTTTGCAGAGACAGCTAAGACATGTCGAACATACACCATCGTGTCACAAAGGCGACAAGGAGATGGGCCGTTTCGTGACTTAGACAGCACGAAGTAGGTAGCTACTTTCCGCGAATTACCGCTACGTCTAGCCATAGAGCAAGTTGCTTCTCTAACACTGGAGGTCATTAGTTTGTTTGCAGAGACAGCTAAGACATGTCGAACATACACCATCGTGTCACAAAGGCGACAAGGAGATGGGCCGTTTCGTGACTTAGACAGCACGAAGTAGGTAGCTACTTTCCGCGAATTACCGCTACGTCTAGCCATAGAGCAAGTTGCTTCTCTAACACTGGAGGTCATTAGTTTGTTTACAGAGACAGCTAAGACATGTCGAACATACACCATCGTGTCACAAAGGCGACAAGGAGATGGGCCGTTTCGTGACTTAGACAGCACGAAGTAGGTAGCTACTTTCCGCGAATTACCGCTACGTCTAGCCATAGAGCAAGTTGCTTCTCTAACACTGGAGGTCATTAGTTTGTTTACAGAGACAGCTAAGACATGTCGAACATACACCATCGTGTCACAAAGGCGACAAGGAGATGGGCCGTTTCGTGACTTAGACAGCACGAAGTAGGTAGCTACTTTCCGCGAATTACCGCTACGTCTAGCAATAGAGCAAGCTGTTTCTTCATTACCGACCCGCGTCGAGAGTGGGCTTATGTGTACACGGCTAAGCTGTATGTCACTCAGCTCATCACAGTATGTACACTCAACAACCTGGCTTAAAGTAATTACAGTCAAGAGGTTCATTTCTGATTGATAGGTGAGACTTGCTTGCTCTGAAATTATAAGGAGAAGCGAATATAAGTTACTCAACATAGAAGTTTTATAAGAAATTGTTCCGATGAAAAGTAAATAATATTATCCTTGAGTCTAGTTTAAATATTTTCCAATCGGCGTAAAATCTATCAAAAAATCCTTATCTTTTATAATCAAACCTTCCCACGAGTTCCTTTTTTATCCACGATAGATCACACAGAGAAATATTGCGTCTCAAAAAAAGATATGTTGATTGAACGTCATCCTATGTTGTCGAACGGATCTACGAAATTCATTATAATTATAACAAGGGTTACTTCATATTAAAGACTAACTTTGTCTGCGTGGAATTCGTGTTTTTCTTACATTATAATTATAACAAGGGTTACTTCATATTAAAGACTAACTTTGTCTGCGTGGAATTCGTGTTTTTCTTACAATATTGTTTTAAATAGTAAACATTTCTTCAAAGAAGAATACATAATTTTAAATAGAACGTGAATTGAAATGGAAGTCCAAATACTAGAACTACGGCCGTTAACATTGGAGTTGTTATTATATTCGGTCGTGTCAGCATGTAAGTTAGTCTTTTCACATACATTTTTGTAAACAATGTTATTTACCATTTTATTTAATAGAACAGTATTACTAGTGGTTTATTTCTAAGAAACTGTTAACAATGTGTTTAAATATTTGTTTTTATATTACTTTCACGAAGATTACAGTTAATAAGAAAATCTGATATTTTTTTCTCCATACAAACTTTTATACCTTCATTTCATCCCTTCAGGTGTTCAATTTTGAAAAATCCGTGCTTAGTGGCTGCCTACATTGAATATTTCCTCCAAATTTCGTGTTTCTAGGAGCAATGTTTCAGGCTGGGTGTTATGTCAGTCAGTTTATCCATTATATACAGTATATGTATATTGTATGTACACACGCATATAGATTAACTCTCAGGAACTTATTCCTTATCCTCAAAACACTCATTTATATTTGTCTTCATTTCAAAAGACTACTTTTATTTGAAGCAGAAAATATTTCCCTTAATACTCATGTTACATTTGATCTGCTTAGTATTTATGTTCATTGAATGTAACGAGTGCATTGATGAGCACAACGCAAGCTGCTGTCATTGTGGAGACCTCTAATAACTGAAAATCCGGAAATTTCGTGGATTCATCTGGCAACAAGGTAGACTATACAGTTGTTTATGTACTTGTGCAAAGAATACAATTGATAAAAATATATTGCGGATAATATGTTACGTAAAGTTAAGTTCGAAATTACGGTTTTTATTGTAATCAAAAACTTTCAATATTATGTGGAAACTTTTGTGGGAGAATGGAGTTGAAGAACATGTGGTCCAGAGACTCCTAATACCGGAGTGAAGAATCTCCGGAGACACACTGAAGCTTTATCCCGTGTTTGTGGTCGAGGACCCCTCACGGCCACTAAGCGTTCAGCGTTCTCATTGCACTGCGTGTACCTCTGGCACTTTCAGCGGCTACCCTGTGGTCTATTGGTGGAAAGTCTGTGCAACTAGTTTCTGTACGGGGTTCTTAGGACGTATTGTATGTTTAGGCTGTTCACGGTAAAATGAGCACTTTTGAAAACCCTGCTTATGCTCGACTTGTATGCACGTTGTATATTCTTACGCTCTGTGTCAAATTAACATTGCCATGGGCTTCATCACATTATTCATGCTTCGGCCAAGTGAAAGTGTGAAATTATTAGAAAACTAAATATTTTACAATCTGTTCAGTTTTACACTTTGATGGTTTAAAAAAAAAAAACATAAAGAGAGATAAATAATTCAACTTGTCGCAAATGTTTACCTAACACTTTTTATTGGATGTTAAGATATGTAACTACTCCCCCCCCCCCCAACCCATTGTTACCAACTTTACTGGTCGCATGTCACTGAGTGCGCCCAGTAAAATATATGCAGGTAGGAGCAGTAACCTTTTTCTAAGGTTGATTTCAAAAGTGCTCACTTTATCGTGAACAGCCTTTACCTGATGTGTATAATTAGAGCTACAGCGCTGTGAAAAAGCAGTTTTTAGCCGTTCTGGAGAACTCTGAAATGGTGTTTCCAACGTGCGTGTTATTCTGAAAGTACTCAATAGTCCTCGTGTGAAGTGTTTCTTCATTTGGTAGAACAACACATTGGACGCACGTTTTATAGTTTCGTGTAAAAACGCGTCTTTAAATCACCCCACGACACAGCTATAGCAGCAGGTAAGTAATGTGCCCTCTCTGCGAGCTAGCTTCTCTGGCATCTTTGATGTAGGTGCCGAGACATGGGTTTTACAGTTTTTTTTTTTTCGATAATGCTGGATAGGCGTGGCTTCTTATGTAAAATAAGCACTTTGGTAATTCATTATATTTTCTTCTGTTTGGAGAGTAACGCGGCCTTCCTTTGTTTTTATGTTAAGCAGCCTTGTTCTAACAGCCACATGTGAGTTGTTACCTGTGCCCACACGTTGACATGTTTCAAGGATGAACTTGAGGGCTGGTAAAGACCACCTGCCACAATATCAAGTACTGATGTTGTTGTTATTGTTACCGCAGCTGTACTTTAACATACTTCAGTAATCTTGGCTTTCAGCCTGAAGTAGGAAGTGGCATTGTTGTGATCTCCATCCATACACTTCAGGAGGCATATTATGATCTCTAGCCTCTGAATCGAAGGCCAGAGCATCAAGTGAGATTCAAAAGTAATTGTCTATAACACTTTCCCTATGTGGTCAAACAAGATCTAACTCTTCTGACTGACTAATGTCTGGTTAGGTTCTAGTTCACTAACTACTTTACGTAAAACGCTGGATTTAAAAGTATACACATGTATGCTTATTTCTAAGAAGTTAATCATGTAATTGAAAACTCAGTTTTTTTTTTTTTTTTTTTTTTTTTTTTTACTGCAACACGCTACTTTCAGTTTAGTCTTGAGTACAGAATCCAGTAAATCTCATTTGCATTATAACGCACGTAGCGGAGTGTAATATAAGAATGTACTCGTACATTGTAAACGCATGAGCAATTGCAGTTTCAGTTATAGGCTACCTACAAAGAATATGCTAAAGGAAGATCTACTGGTTATTCACCTTCCCAACTCTTTCGTTGACACAATAGAGAAGTAAGCTAACTCAGTTTGTTGTGTCTTCTAGGTCGAAGTTTTTAGACTCGCGTCTGGACCTTGATGTCGGACTGATGTTTCCACGACTCAACATCCAAGGAAATTACAGATCTGACGTCAGATTCAGAGGTCTGCCTTTTATCAACAAAGGAGCCTTCAATATTTCGCTTGGTAAGTTAAGAAATTAACAAACACCACTTTTAAACATTTAAAACGTTTAACATTGTGGCGAATTCTCAGATTGCGGAATTTAGTGCTGAAGTTGGTTGTGCAACGGCTCCCAACACGTGTGGTGTTGGGTTTGAGTCCCTAGCAACGCCTGTGTTCGTATGCCTTTTACAAGGAAGTAAGTATTCGTTTAGTTCAAACACACAATTTAGCTTCTTATAAAACGCTTAAATCTTTTTCCGTGCTTTTGCTCTGACCGAATACAAGTGGATGACTGCACAGTAATCGTGACCGAAAACCAAGATTTACTGACAAAATTTCTGCAACGGAGGTATAGTATCCACTATAAACAAAAATACAGGATATAGCCATGGTTTAATATCGTTGACTAATCTATCTGCTTCGTCGTCGGATAAGTCATGCACAATCCTAAATTTAGCTCTCTGTGTCATGAGAGTCCGTGATTCGACGGTCAATATTTCTACAGCTCCGTGCATGAAATATGTCACTTACATAACGACATATTGAGGTCGCATTTACCCACACTGAGAAAAAAAATTATTAGAGAGAACCAAAGTTAGCTTGGGCCAAAGAAACCATAAGTTTGTACGTGCTGAAAAAAATATACTGTCGATGGAACAAAATAAAATGTTTTACCATATTTCTTTGCAACAAGGTGAACTCCGCAGATTTGAGTGAAACACTATCGTGTATTTAAAGTGAAATTTAATTCGTTGCTAAATCAATTTTAATTCATTTGTCCGAATATTACCGTAGATTTTTATGGTTTTATTTAAAAACTATCACAATTTTAATGTTTCTTTAACACGGCATTTAGTAAAAACCAAAATCCATCGACGACTCAGCCGAGATTCTAATGGCTTATACTCTACTCACTCACCTACCACTTCCACATGAGAGCTGTTTAACATAATTGTTATGTATTGTTAACTAGTATACACGTTTGGTTTATATATTGGCGTTTTGCTTTCAATTGAAATTTTTAAAGAGAAAAACTGCTAGATTCTATATATTTTCTCTTTTCATTTTGCTTGAAACCTTGGAGACGTCCATTCTGAAACACGCCCTCTGTATATGCTCTGCGAGGTGTGATAGTTTCCATGTTATCCATGACTGTTGTTTATTTATCAAGGTACATAAGTTTTCCTGTTTAAGGAATATTAGTTATTGTTCTACAAAGTGTTATTGTGTTATAATCTGGACAGAACTAGCAGGTGTGGAAAAGCTGTTTTCTCTAAGGCACGGCCCTTCGCAACAAAGGAAACTGAAAGGAATAAATGTCGTTAGGAATCACTTTCTTATTCGCCGCAGCGTAAAATAATTTCAATTTTCATTATTCTGAAGTTATGTTGAGTCATAGGCTTGATATGCAGTTTAGTAGAACTTTAATAGAGTAATAAATCTCTACCGAGACTTTAACGTTCATAGCTGGCTCAGGATTTATGACTCTTTACTCACTAATTTAACAGTACCACGTATATATCAGTGAATACAGTGTGATATATATATAGCTTCTATTATAAATCCCCTACATATATGTTCAGTTTTATGTGTGTTCTTTTTGCTTTCTCGTGACATAACATAAATGACTTTTTTATGCCAACATTATGTTGTAACAACCACACTGAAAAAGATTACTCGTTTCCAAATGCCACATATATTAAAATATGAATGGTCGTGCTGTATTTTGAAACAGAGACTGACAAATTTCATTTTTGACTGGCATTAAAAATAGTATTTCAGGAATATCAAGAGACAGGCCTGTTTAAACGTTTAACTGAAATGATTGAAAGAACACTTGTTAATATTTTTGTGTTAAAATATGTGTATGCAACAAGGAGATATTTTTGTAAGGTTTTCAGTCTTTGAGGTACACGTACAAGTGTTCGGCTTTTGAAAATGTCAAAATGGATTGGATATTCGCAGTATACAAGCATAAATTATCAATTAAATTGGTTATCTATTAATAATGTGCAAGATTCAATGTTAAAATGTAAAATTTACTCCATATTTCTGCAGAATATGTCATTTATGAAGTTATACATTATTGAAATACCGTTCTGCCATTAAATCAGCCTACCTTGTTTTGTCTTTTTGTCCTCTGCCTACCTTTCTATCAAATCCTTTGTTACGTAATAAAGCCTCCTTTGGCCTTGAGCTATCTGATACCAGTCCTATGACATGTAAGTCCACTTTACAGCAATTTCCCTCGTGCCGCTGCAACATCATAGACTTAATGAAGTTATTTTATTGGCCATTCTCATAATTAATTTCTTTACTGATTTACCTTGTAAAGCTATTTTTCAGTCGTTAAACTAGTTTACGAGTTTCTTGCGGACTGCATAATTATATACACGCTTCATCCTTATGTATAATTTTAGTTCCTTTTTTTATTCGTTTATATGCTCACAAATAATACGAACCTTTTATTCATGGGGCATAGACACAGTTTCATTTAAAATTATTATAAGTCCTAAATCAATTTTATTAGTAAGTAAATCATTTAGTAATTGCTCACCATCATAACTAAAAAGTTAACAAATTTGATAATCGCCACTTGACAACAAGCCTCAAAAGTAATGTTTAATTTACGTTGGATTGCTATTTCCAAACCTTTACCAAAGCTACATCAAATCTTGGACTGTTTTATTTGGTATGTCCAATTCATATAATTTTCTTTTGAAGTGCGGATATAATTGCATTTTTATAACCATCGTTGTTTATTTATATGTGCTTATTTTGATATCTGAATTTGTTACATTAATTGTAGGCCAAACTGAAGCGGTAATACAGAAGTAATATATTTTCGCAGTGATACCCAGCACAGACTTATTATGCTGTTATGAGACAGCATTTTTGCCTATTTAGATGAGCTAAGAATTGTTTCTGATGAATAACGAGAATTTAACGCGTCAGAAAAAGGAACTGTTATTCGGCGGAGCCATTGTAATATTGTGCACGTTCTAGACATCTTAAAGAAATTTCCAAAACTAGTACAGATCAAAATCTTTTGCTTTATTGGCATAGATATTCTTTCCATGGTGTATTTAGAGAGCGAGGATACATATCCCCATTATTTACATTATTGTCGTATCTAAATAATGTTACATGCATGATATAAAAATGAATGTTACACGTGTATTCTATTCTACGGAATTTCAGAATTTTATAAAATCACGATAGGAATGAGGAGTCACACAAAGCACTATATACAATCTACATAAGTAACATTCTACGGGATAGGCGTATTACAGAGCTGCTATTCCTGCTGCTATGTAGTAGCAGATGATCTCCCTCCAAGCGGCGGGATCTCCCCTACTCCCTTCCGCAGCCCTTCTGTTTTACTAAACTTGTGCAGTCATTAGCTATCACTCCTCCGTGCAATATTTCTTGGACGACCAACATGTAAATGTCCCATTCACTGAAGTCTGGGTACTATTGCCTTCCTGAAATACACACACGCCACATTTCTTTTTTATTAATTTTATATCTCGTGTCAGTTCCAGGACAGTTCCGTGCCTGCTTCTTTCCCGTGCCTTATGTCCGAGGAACTCATTCCGTCGCTAACCAAGCTACAGGGTGAACACGACGTTAAGGCGAACATAAGTCTACTTGTAGATGTTAACCGAACACTTCAGGATCTACTTCTGTGCCCATTGCATATCTTTCCGCCATATGTGTGTACAGTTAGCGCTGCCTCAGACCGTCTCGCTTCATTAACGCGTCGATCGCGAGAAACTTAGAAACGGTTAGGAAAGTCAATATGTTATTAATATGCCAGTCCGTGAGGTGGATAAAGTGCTGAAGAAAATAAACTCCGTTTCCACAAATCAAAACTTTAGACTTTTTATGCGACTTTAGAATAAGGGACTACTTCTGGTGCTCTGCCAACTTCACAACAAGTATTCCAATCAGAGCTAACTTTACAATGCATGCCAATCAGAGCAGTGACTTATTTTCAAAGGTTGAATTCAACAGTGCTTCTTTTACACCACGAACAACCTATGACGACATCATACACGCACAGGCCTAGCTCTCGTTTTTTGTAATATGATGGTCCTGCGCTTAAACATTTCAAAATTAAGGTTTGTAGAAAATGAATTTATTTAACTCAGTTTGTGTTAGTTTAATGCATTTAGAAGCACGACTTGGCGCGTTTGCGACAGTTTAAGTTTCTGACAGCTTCTAAGTTTCACTTGCTTAACGTAGGAACAAAGCAAGAACGCTAAGCACTAAGTAACTCTCCACTACTCGTAAACACAGTGTAAACACAGCGTAAACACAGCGTAAACAAGTCTGCAAGAAAGCCCCGAGGAAAAACCATAGAACGGAATTTGTGCACCGGGCAACAATAATAAACAAATATATCTAGACATAGCAATGAATTGTGTGTCGAGCATTACATTTCCGGAAACCTAAATATGGCAGTAAGAAAAGTTAACTATGTTAATAACACAAAAAAACTCCAATAATATTTTGCGAGAGAACTATCTCTTTCTAGCCAGTAACAACAAAACTCTTTTCTTTTTTTTTTTTTTGTTCATAATGGTCGTGTAATAAATATTGCAATTTGTGATTAAACATTAGTATTATATTGTTTAGGGCTTTTTAACGTCCCCCGCGTAACGTCTGATTATTTAACACTTGCGAGTTGCATTTCAACACATTTTGAGTTAGCATGCAAATCTATCATAAGAGTACACGCACGTTTATTTTGTAAACAAATGTCATGATTGTCACATGTTTCGCATGATATATTGTTATATGAAAATTTTACTCTCTTAATTCTACTTAATACTAAAGAACATGCAGCAGCTGAAATGTTAATTTTCCATATGTGAATTGTTATAATTTTATTTTGTTTTATTAGGTTTTAAGCAACTTGTTCATTGTCTGCAAGTTGGCAACATTTAGGCATACCTTTTGAATTGTCACGGTATTGGAAAGCACCCTGGATTAAGCTTTATGTACTCTGTGTTAATTTTAATATTCAACCACTGCCGATAATCAATTGTGACGGAATGTTCCATACTCCATCTTTAATTACCTGGGTCACAACGGCAGCAGGCCAGTGAGGCCTGAGTTCTGCATTAACAGTATAAATTAAATGTTTTAAGGTTAATTATACCCTATGAAGTATTTTACAAGTTGAGTGATAAGCCCACAGTACACAGTGCTATTGTTATAAAAGGGCTACGTGTAAAATAATTGTGAGACACTCTACAATTACATAAGGTATGATCCCACCTTAATGTACAGTGACCGTTAGGCGTACGTGAGAGTGCTTAAGAAGCTTTTAAAGTAAGCAGCATAATTTCCTTACACTTTTTTCAGTGGTCACAAAGTGCCTGAGATTGAATTAGTGTCTGATTGCTCTACTGACACGAATTTTGCTAGCGAGGAACATTTGAAATAAGTAATTATACAGGCACGTAACTTATTGTAACGGTCACGTGTGAGAACCTTAGTGACTTTCACTTTGAACTTAGTTAAATCTACTCTGCAAAACTTTAAATGTGTGCAACATTCAAGATGTTTAGATAATATTTTTTTCTTTCACCTCCAAATACTCTACTCAATTAGCATTTGCAGCAGGCATAATGAGAGATATCTTCATAGGCCTGGGCCAGCTGCTGCGTGCATATCATTTTGCGTTTTTGACATTACCAAGGAATTAAATTTTTCGTGCAATTTATTTCCCTGATATTTTCCACGTTAAATAATTGTTTGAACATGGGAGTTTTTCATTGCTTTAAATAAATAGATAGTTGGTTCCTATGTCTTCCGGTGTGTTCTGTAGTGTTGTATAGCTATGCATGGGGCTGCACAGAATCTGGTTGTGAGCAGGGATATCCAGGTAATTGAAAGTCTGTTGGTGTGGAATACCAGCAACTTCGACGATGGTTTGCGGTATGTAAATTAGCTGTTAGTTGGCGAATGTTAGATGTTAATTTTATTGCTATGGATTTATCCCAGGCCGTTGAACATTAATTATACAGTTCTGCCTGTACACATAACATTTGACTAGCAAACCAGGGCAGTGTTCGTCTTATATTCATACGTGGGGCATAAATATATATATATATATATATATATATGTTAGTCCCCTTCACATTTATTACACCCGGTTATATGCTAGACTAACAAGCTAACTTCAATTAACACCTATGTCTTACCCGGGATTCGAACCCAGAACCTCGCGCGCCCCAGATCGTTGGCGCACCAACTGACTGCGCCACGGGAGGTCGGCATTAAACATTAGTAATAGTTGAATGAAACCAGAACAGAATGAGCGTTGATGTAAAGTGAAGTACAAACCCTAGTCCACAATAGGAAGCATGTACCAACGTTAAGTGTGTACAATTACGATGTCCAGTGATATGTTTTCAAACAAAGCAACCAGAGTGCACTAAATTCAGCGCCAGCCGAAGTTAAGCATTCAAGCATCTTCTTTTTAATCCAGTGATTTTGTTTCTATAGTAATTCAGTTCCAGCCGCGTACGGAATGCCCTAGGCTTAAAATTCAATCCTTTCCTTCGCGGCTGTATTCTCTTCACGCCTCGATATCACTTTAGTATTATTTATCTTGATAGTTAAGGCGCTGTAATGTATACAAAACAAACAAATGTATTATTCTTATATTAACTGTGGCACGTCCGCGGACGAAAGTTGGAAGTTGGTGAATGACCTTGGGACATTGTAACTTCAAGCTGTGACATCAGAGGGTCACGTGCTCCAGTGAACAGCGGACAACGGTCCGCGGACGAGCTATTGTGAACTAGCGCTAAAACACTTCTGATGATATTGTTTATTCATAAACAAACCATGCGTCACTGGCGTTAACTGCAAGGGTTGATCTGGGCAATCTCTCACCCCTCAGAAGCCAGTGTCAGTAGGTATATTCTGTGGCAGTCAGTACTCATTACTGGAGGGGAAAACAACTACACTGTCTCTTAAGGTAATATTCCCCTTAATGTGCGATACTTATTCAATCATAACATGCCTTAAAATAAATGATTTATAGATAATGTTTTAAACATTTTTGCCATGGAGAGTCTCTAAATCCTCTTCCCGCCTGGAGATATTCCACACACATCACCAGGACCTTCGTTGGAAATACTTGTGGCTCCAGACTTGATTTTCTGTATTTATTTTTTATTTAAGGGTGAAGAGGGGTGAAGGTTGCCGAGAGGTTTGAGGATATGCTACACCCCTGGTAAATTTCGCGAATTTAAACCTTAACAGTGTCTTTGTAATTTAACCAGTGCCCCTGGAAATAAAATATTTAGTTACCGTTTCAAATGTAGCCGAATTTATTTCCTTCGTCGCGTCTCCTTTATTTTGATCATGCAGCTGTAGAGGGAGTTCGGCTTGGAGGACCTCAGTGGAATATCCAACCTCTCAACCCTGGCCTACCGCATAGACTGAAGATGAGATAGATTGATTATGCGCATGTAGCCAACATTGACCTACCCCCTGTAGCAGGGTAGAAACTTGGTGGTAAATAACCACGAGCATGCTACCAGTTCTGCTCCGCAATTGTCATAAACGATCCTTGCGCAGAAATTCCAACACCAGTGGGATACCGGAGTTCAGTGCTCCAAGGCCTAGACCATTCACGAGATGCGCAGGATGGGAAGCTATGAAGGATCTGGTTGTGTATGTGTGACCCCAATATAAAATGGACAAACAAAGATGACGAGCTAAAATTCCTACTCCAGCACCCTTAGATATGCATAATTATTATTATTACATACAGCTATGAAGCAAAATTTGATTTAGAGTAAAAACAAGTTAATTGATAACGAAAGCAGAACTTACATTCTTGTGACCAAAATGAGTTTTAATGAAATTTAAACAGCATATAACAATAAGAACATATATTAAATATCTATGTAACAACAGTAACAAATGCTTGTTATTATGATATATTTTGTATTTCGAGAATAACACATTGTTGTAATAAAACAAACGTTTCACTTTTTTATGAAAGAAATTATCGGTAATTTATCGAGATCCCGCAAAAAAAAAAATATGATTTAGAACTACAAAATATGTCGAGCCATAATTTTTTTTAGAGGTTACGTTTTTTTTTTATGATAGATTCAGTCCAAAATAAATTTGTTCTTTAAAACGGCAACTTGATTACTATATAGTTCGAAGTAGTGAAATGTCCTCAACACAGAATTTTCCGACCGAATAAGTCGACCGCTGTAAACACAAAAATTTACGCATGAAATAAAGTGGCAAGGACGAAATAATACATTACTGGGGCGACAGTATAAAACAGGACAAGAAACACTCACCCGAAGCGGTAAACTCAGAAGATCACTCCATTAAGTCTAAATAATAGCCAGAGTTAAAGTCTATTCACGGTAAAGTGAGCACTTTTGAAAGCTCTCTTATTTGGAATAATAGTCAATAGATATATTTTATTGTAGCCTCAGACGTTAACATTCTAGACCGGTGAAATATATACACTGAGTTATTTACTAGCAATATTTATTTCAAAACGTGGTGGGACCATAAAAAAATGGCTGTTTGGAAAAAAAATAATAGAGCCTTAACAGTGCTCACTTTACCGTTAACAGACTAAAATTAAATATTGTGTCGCGCCATAACGAATAGAAAGCAAGAAGACAGCTACAGGGTGTGTTCCGAAAAAACCAGTGACTACCACAGATATCAAGTCGCTTGACACAAAACCAGTGGTTGTATCCTTTCTCATTGCGTAGTATTTTACATTAATAACATGAAAATTTTCTAAAATTACATTGATGGAAAATAATTTAAATATGAAATTCACAAACCAAATACAGGTTAATTCACTACAAAATTTTCAATTTTTTTAACTAAAGATATTTAGATCGGTTGACACAACAGCTTAACCTGATCACTGTAACTGTTCACTGATAAATTTCGAAATGAAAAAGTAACGAAACCTTGGAACATTCCTAGTTGAATAAACAAAATTACAGAAACGGCGACTAAAATATTATGTAAGCTTGATTTTACATAGAAATAAGCAATTAAGAAAGCTAAGATCTGGCAAAGAAAGCTAAGATCTGGCAAAGAAAACTAAGATCTGGCAAATAAAACAAGCGGCTTTTCCAAAAAAAAACCAAAACTATTCCCCGAAAGAGAATACAATGTTTAAAAAAATTGGTTAAATGTAAGCGAGTGCCTACAAATGGCACACCCGAGAAAAACACAAGTTTCAATGTCGTATGGTCAACATGGATGAACGTGTTTATTTATATCTTAATTTTTAAATGACGAGCACTTATATACTAATAAAATATTTTACGAATTCAAATTTAATCAAACATCTGAGGCACTTGCTTAGTATTCAGTGTTCTAACCTCAAATCCAATGCACGTAGTTTTTACTAGACATGTTGGTACGTGCGCAGTTCAATGTTGGGACACGCTGTTGGTCCAATCTCTATAGGGATTTCGTGGGCCACTAAATTATAGAGTAGAATGACTTCGCCAACTGTTGAAAAAATGAAAATAATTCTCATTAATAAAGAAAGCTATATATTTTATAAATAATATACTTTTATAATAAAATATACTCACAAGTAAATTAGTTTTATTATTCTCATCATCATTCATAAAATACATAATTTTGATGTAGGCATGCACTGGCATCGCCTGAGCGTTGAGTTGTTTGTTTCCGTTGTTATGTCCGTTGCTGAAGAAGGCGGAGTTGATGTTTACAATCAATTGCAGGAATTGGAATTGACCTTTATTGACTCTTCAAATGCTGATTGACTAAGAATAAATGGTACAAGAGCTATTTATATCAGCGACAATATCTTTTGAAAAGAAAGAAATATGTACAAGTAGCATTTTAATAAACGATTGTGAAGTTAACACAGTACCCAACCTATGTATTCTCTACCATCAACTGTTAATACAACAATTCAGTTCCATCTGACCGTTTGTAAATACAGAATTTAATTGTAACATTTTTACCAAATTGTTATTAGCAGAAACTAAAACTTCTGTCTGAAAATTCAAATAATAATGTTTAAGAGTTGTATGGTTGGCAGCAAATTCTACCTAATATCCGAAACTTACAGGAAAATAAGAGCCCACCAAAATAGCATTGAGCTTCACCTCTTGATCTTACTTGCTTTGTGGGGACACAGAGACTGAGGTAGTAAAGCCAATACGTTCCACAAGCACATGGCTTGTGTTTGCTCCAGCAGTGAGTGTGAAGATGCTGTGTGTTCCAGCGGACGTGAACATGACACTCCGCATGACGGGCAAGATGTACCAGAAAGACAGCGAGACTTACCTGCAGATGCAGCACGTGCACATGCGACCCGAGATCACGGACCTCAAGATCAGCATCTCCAACCTGTTCGGCGGTGCCAAGGACCTGAGTGAGTACTCTGTCTCCACTTCACCACCTTCAACACGAGTCCTTCCCTGGCTCGCCTCACTCATATCCTTCCCTAGCTCGCCTCACACATCTCCTTCCCTGGCTCGCCTCACTCATCGCCTTCCCTGGCTCGCCTCACTCATCTCCTTCCCTGGCTCGCCTCACTCATCGCCTTCCCTGGCTCGCCTCACTCATCTCCTTCCCTGGCTCGCCTCACTCATCTCCTTCCCTGGCTCGCCTCACACATCTCCTTCCCTGGCTCGCCTCACTCATCGCCTTCCCTGGCTCGCCTCACTCATCTCCTTCCCTGGCTCGCCTCACTCATCTCCTTCCCTGGCTCGCCTCACTCATCTCCTTCCCTGGCTCGCCTCACTCATCTCCTTCCCTGGCTCGCCTCACACATCTCCTTCCCTGGCTCGCCTCACTCATCTCCTTCCCTGGCTCGCCTCACTCATCTCCTTCCCTGGCTCGCCTCACTCATCTCCTTCCCTGGATCGCCTCACTCATCTCCTTCCCTGGCTCGCCTCACTCATCGCCTTCCTTGGATCGCCTCACTCATCGCCTTCCCTGGCTCGCCTCACTCATCGCCTTCCCTGGCTCGCCTCACTCATCTCCTTCCCTGGCTCGCCTCACTCATCTCCTTCCCTGGCTCGCCTCACTCATCGCCTTCCCTGGCTCGCCTCACTCATCTCCTACACAAAACACTCACCAAACACATATGGGTAGGACCACCTGTTTTTCGCGAAAACATTCACGCAAAGGCTAGACTCTAATGTCCTACGGCATATGTGCAATTCTCGTTTGGTTATTGCCCACGTGTCTTTGCCGGGAGACAGTTCCTTACCTGACTGGGCCAATCAGATTCAGGTAACTCTGAGGCACTGAGTGTCCGTGATTCGTTGGCAGGCACTTAGAACGCCTGACAGTTGAACTCAGCCAATTACAAAAGTAAATCTGAGCTCTAGTGTTTGGGAGCACAAGTTGTCCTGAAATATTTTCGCGACAAACAGGTGGCTCTTTATATGGGTAAACATACGGCTTGAAGCCAATTAGTAGGCTACTATAAAAAAAACGGACAAAACCTTTACAACGGCAGAATGTCTACTAAAACGAGCAAAGTGATTTGAGACAAAATAAGAATGTCATTTCACTTAGTATCTAGTGTTTGAATTATCTGATTTGTAATTAAATGTTTTTTGGTATTTTCGGTCAAGTCTTTACATCAATACGTATTTTCACAAGAATTCCACATTTACGTGTGCACTAGTAAAGGTAAATAACAATTGTTTTAAAGTCCCCTATTGATGTGGTTTGCTAGGTGTAGCTTTCGTGTTGCAATTTGACCCCTAAGCTTGTTAGATTTTGTGTTAAACTGTGTAGACTAAAGGGCAAGAAGGAGTTTTTCACATGTTCATTTCTAAAGTGGTCGTTTATCGGCTAATAACACAAGGGCGAATCGAAGAGTAAAGGCAATATTTATATGGCGCGATAGCAACACGAGGTAGGTTGTGTCGTCAGACAACACGTGCGCGGGGCATGACGGGTAGCGCAGTAATACACCCTCATCTCTGTGTTGCCAACTTAGCGCATTTTACTCTAGTTTTAGCTGAATTTAATACTGTTTAGAGGATTAACATTAATTTTGACAGCCAGCAGAATGTTTCACAGGTTATGAAAACATTTTACCGTATAAAATATTATTTATACGTGTTTGAGTACTAGGCTCTTTTTATAGAACACTGAAGTTTCTGTTTACCTCACATCTCCATGTTCCGAATGGTTCTCTCTTCCACGCACGTAAAGGAAATTTACAGAGACTTGTTAATTTATTTTGGAGTAAATAGGTTAGCTGAACTTCGTTTACTTTCTCAGTAATCATAACTGTTTTGCAAAATATTACAACAATAATTATAAATTTAAAATGCAGAAATATTTAGCGCATTATCCTATGGTTATGTAAACACCAATAGGTACCTTCAAATAATTTCAATTTTTGTTGTTACGAGTTGGGGAAAAGCGACTACCGACATCGTAGAACAAAAATTTTAAAAGTCACAAAATATAAAATAATACATTTTCCTCAGATTGAAAATAACTATTATTATAGTTGTCATAAATAAATTTAATCGGATTTTGTAATCGGTCCTAGCGTATTTTCGAAGTAATACTTGGCATCGCTGCACTTGAGTGACAGCTAACAGCGACGGCCCACGTGTGGAAGCTCCACTAAGTGACTGAGGTAAACGGCCGCGGTGGCGCAACAGCTAGATTTCTCTCCGCTCACAAACATGGCTGACGTTGCCCGTTGTCCGGAGGGTTTTCTCGGGGCATTTCTATCTCCCGCTGCGCTTGCACTTCGTCGCTGATACATATTCACCTCCCTACACCATCGCCGCGTTGGCGTGCTGGCCATACTTGTTACTGGTCGACCACAATCCCAAAGCAACTACAGGCTCTTCACGATTTATTGAGCACTTTTCAGGTCAACCTTTGAAAAAGTCAAGTAGGTAGTCACATGTCTTACCTAAAGTAGGTAATGACGAAGGGTAGGTAGTCGCATATCTTATATAAAGTTGGTAACGATTGAGGGTAGGTAGTCGCATGTCTTATGTAAAATTTGGTAACTACGGAGGGTGAGTAGTCGTATGTCTTATGTACAGTTGGTAACGACCAAGGGTAGGTAGTCGTATGTCCTATGTAAAGTTGGTAATGATAGAGGCCAGGTACTCGCATGTCTTATGTAAAGTTGGTAACGACAGAGGGTAGGTAGTCGCATGTCTTATGTAAAGTAGGAAACAATGAAGGGTAGGTAGTCGCATGTCTTATGTAAAGTTGGTAATGACGGAGGGTAGGTAGCCACATGTCTTATGTAAAGTTGGTAACGACGGAGGGTAGTTAGTCACATGTCTTATGTAAAGATGGTAACGACGGAGGGTAGGTAGTCAAATGTCTTATGTAAAGTTAATAACGACGAAGGGTAGGTAGTCGCATATCTTGTGTAAAGTTGGTAACGACGGAGGGTAGGTAGTCAAATGTCTTATGTAAAGTTGGTAACGACGGAGGGTAGGTAGCCACATGTCTTACGTAAAGTTGGTAACGACGGAGGGTAGGTAGTCACATGTCTTATGTAACGTTGGTAACGACGGAGGGTAGGTAGCAACATGTCTTATGTAAAGTTGGTAACGACGGAGGGTAGGTAGCCACATGCTTACGTAAAGTTGGTAACGACGGAGGGTAGGTAGCCACATGTCTTATGTATAGTTGGTAACGACGGAGGGTAGGTAGCCACATGTCTTATGTAAAGTTGGTAACGACGGAGGGTAGGTAGCCACATGTTTTACGTAAAGTTGGTAACGACGGAGGGTAGGTAGCCACATGTCTTATGTATAATTGGTAACGACGGAGGGTAGGTAGCCACATGTCTTATGTAAAGTTGGTAACGACGGAGGGTAAGTAGTCGCATATCTAATGTAAAGTTGGTAGCGACGATGGGTGAGTAGTCGTATGTCTTATGTAAAGTTGGTAACGACGGAGGGTAGGTAGCCACATGTCTTATGTAAAGTTAGTAACGACGGAGGGTAGGTAGCCACATGTCTCATGTAAAGTTGGAAACGACGGAGGGTAGGTAGCCACATGTCTTACATAAAGTTGGTAACGACGGAGGGTAGGTAACCACATGTCTTATGTAAAGTTGGTAACGACGGAGGGTAGGTAGCCACATGTCTTACGTAAAGTTGGTAACGACGGAGGGTAGGTAGTCTCAAGTCTTATGTAAAGTTGGTAACGACGGAGGGTATGTAGCCACATGTCTTATGTAAAGTTAAAAACGACGAAGGGTAGGTAGTCCATATCTTATGTAAAGTTGGTAGCGACGATGGGTGAGTAGTCGTATGTCTTATGTAAAGTTGGTAACGACATAGGCTAAGTAGTCGCATGTCTTATGTAAAGTAGGAAACAATTAAGGGTAGGTAGTCGCATGTCTTATGTAAAGTTGGTAACGACGGAGGGTAGGTAGCCACATGTCTTATGTAAAGTTGGTAATGACGGAGGGTAGTTAGTCACATGTCTTATGTAAAGTTGGTAACGACGGAGGGTAGGTAGTCACATGTCTTATGTAAAGTTAATAACGACGAAGGGAAGGTAGTCGCATATCTTATGTAAAGTTGGTAACGACGGAGGGTAGGTAGTCAAATGTCTTATGTAAAGTTGGTAACGACGGAGGGTAGATAGCCACATGTCTTACGTAAAGTTGGTAACGACGGAGGGTAGGTAGTCACATGTCTTATGTAAAGTTGGTAACATACGGAGGGTAGGTAGCCACATGTCTTACGTAAAGTTGGTAACTACGGAGGGTAGGTAGCCACATGTCTTATGTAAAGTTGGTAACGACGGAGGGTAGGTAGCCACATGTCTTATGTAAAGTTAATAACGACGAAGGGTAGGTAGTCGCATATCTTGTGTAAAGTTGGTAACGACGGAGGGTAGGTAGCCACATGTCTTATGTATAGTTGGTAACGACGGAGGGTAGGTAGCCACATGTCTTATGTAAAGTTGGTAACGACGGAGGGTAGGTAGCCACATGTCTTATGTAAAGTTGGTAACGACGGAGGGTAGGTAGCCACATGTCTTACGTAAAGTTGGTAACGATGGAGGGTAGGTAGTCACATGTCTTATGTAAAGTTGGTAACTACGGAGGGTAGGTAGCCACATGTCTTACGTAAAGTTGGTAACTACGGAGGGTAGGTAGCCACATGTCTTATGTAAAGTTGGTAACGACGGAGGGTAGGTAGCCACATGTCTTACGTAAAGTTGGTAACGACGGAGGGTAGGTAGTCACATGTCTTATGTAAAGTTGGTAACGACGGAGGGTAGGTATCAACATGTCTTATGTAAAGTTGGTAACGACGGAGGGTAGGTAGCCACATGTCTTACGTAAAGTTGGTAACGACGGAGGGTAGGTAGCCACATGTCTTATGTAAAGTTGGTAACGACGGAGGGTAGGTAGCCACATGTCTTATGTAAAGTTAATAACGACGAAGGGTAAGTAGTCGCATATCTAATGTAAAGTTGGTAGCGACGATGGGTGAGTAGTCGTATGTCTTATGTAAAGTTGGTAACGACGGAGGGTAGGTAGCCACATGTCTTACGTAAAGTTGGTAACGACGGAGGGTAGGTAGTCACATGTCTTATGTAAAGTTGGTAACGACGGAGGGTAGGTAACAACATGTCTTATGTAAAGTTGGTAACGACGGAGGGTAGGTAGCCACATGTCTTACGTAAAGTTGGTAACGACGGAGGGTAGGTAGCCACATGTCTTATGTATAGTTGGTAACGACGGAGGGTAGGTAGCCACATGTCTTATGTAAAGTTGGTAACGACGGAGGGTAGGTAGCCACATGTCTTACGTAAAGTTGGTAACGACGGAGGGTAGGTAGCCACATGTCTTATGTATAGTTGGTAACGACGGAGGGTAGGTAGCCACATGTCTTATGTAAAGTTGGAAACGACGGAGGGTAGGTAGCCACATGTCTTATGTAAAGTTGGTAACGACGGAGGGTAGGTAGCCACATGTCTTACGTAAAGTTGGTAACGATGGAGGGTAGGTAGTCACATGTCTTATGTAATGTTGGTAACTACGGAGGGTAGGTAGCCACATGTCTTACGTAAAGTTGGTAACTACGGAGGGTAGGTAGCCACATGTCTTATGTAAAGTTGGTAACGACGGAGGGTAGGTAGCCACATGTCTTACGTAAAGTTGGTAACGACGGAGGGTAGGTAGTCACATGTCTTATGTAAAGTTGGTAACTACGGAGGGTAGGTAGCCACATGTCTTACGTAAAGTTGGTAACTACGGAGGGTAGGTAGCCACATGTCTTATGTAAAGTTGGTAACGACGGAGGGTAGGTAGCCACATGTCTTATGTAAAGTTAATAACGACGAAGGGTAGGTAGTCGCATATCTTGTGTAAAGTTGGTAACGACGGAGGGTAGGTAGTCAAATGTCTTATGTAAAGTTGGTAACGACGGAGGGTAGGTAGCCACATGTCTTACGTAAAGTTGGTAACGACGGAGGGTAGGTAGTCACATGTCTTATGTAACGTTGGTAACGACGGAGGGTAGGTAGCAACATGTCTTATGTAAAGTTGGTAACGACGGAGGGTAGGTAGCCACATGCTTACGTAAAGTTGGTAACGACGGAGGGTAGGTAGCCACATGTCTTATGTATAGTTGGTAACGACGGAGGGTAGGTAGCCACATGTCTTATGTAAAGTTGGTAACGACGGAGGGTAGGTAGCCACATGTTTTTACGTAAAGTTGGTAACGACGGAGGGTAGGTAGCCACATGTCTTATGTATAATTGGTAACGACGGAGGGTAGGTAGCCACATGTCTTATGTAAAGTTGGTAACGACGGAGGGTAAGTAGTCGCATATCTAATGTAAAGTTGGTAGCGACGATGGGTGAGTAGTCGTATGTCTTATGTAAAGTTGGTAACGACGGAGGGTAGGTAGTCACATGTCTTATGTAAAGTTGGTAACGACGGAGGGTAGGTAGCCACATGTCTTATGTAAAGTTGGTAACGACGGAGGGTAGGTAGCCACATGTCTTACGTAAAGTGTGGTAACGACGGAGGGTAGGTAGCCACATGTCTTATGTATAGTTGGTAACGACGGAGGGTAGGTAGCCACATGTCTTATGTAAAGTTGGAAACGACGGAGGGTAGGTAGCCACATGTCTTATGTAAAGTTGGTAACGACGGAGGGTAGGTAGCCACATGTCTTACGTAAAGTTGGTAACGATGGAGGGTAGGTAGTCACATGTCTTATGTAAAGTTGGTAACTACGGAGGGTAGGTAGCCACATGTCTTACGTAAAGTTGGTAACTACGGAGGGTAGGTAGCCACATGTCTTATGTAAAGTTGGTAACGACGGAGGGCAGGTAGCCACATGTCTTATGTATAGTTGGTAACGACGGAGGGTAGGTAGCCACATGTCTTATGTAAAGTTGGTAACGACGGAGGGTAGGTAGCCACATGTCTTACGAAAAGTTGGTAACGACGGAGGTAGGTAGCCACATGTCTTATGTATAGTTGGTAACGACGGAGGGTAGGTAGCCACATGTCTTATGTAAAGTTGGTAACGACGGAGGGTAGGTAGCCACATGTCTTACGTAAAGTTGGTAACGATGGAGGGTAGGTAGTCACATGTCTTATGTAAAGTTGGTAACTACGGAGGGTAGGTAGCCACATGTCTTACGTAAAGTTGGTAACTACGGAGGGTAGGTAGCCACATGTCTTATGTAAAGTTGGTAACGACGGAGGGTAGGTAGCCACATGTCTTACGTAAAGTTGGTAACGACGGAGGGTAGGTAGTCACATGTCTTATGTAAAGTTGGTAACTACGGAGGGTAGGTAGCCACATGTCTTACGTAAAGTTGGTAACTACGGAGGGTAGGTAGCCACATGTCTTATGTAAAGTTGGTAACGACGGAGGGTAGGTAGCCACATGTCTTATGTAAAGTTAATAACGACGAAGGGTAGGTAGTCGCATATCTTGTGTAAAGTTGGTAACGACGGAGGGTAGGTAGTCAAATGTCTTATGTAAAGTTGGTAACGACGGAGGGTAGGTAGCCACATGTCTTACGTAAAGTTTTTAACGACGGAGGGTAGGTAGTCACATGTCTTATGTAACGTTGGTAACGACGGAGGGTAGGTAGCAACATGTCTTATGTAAAGTTGGTAACGACGGAGGGTAGGTAGCCACATGCTTACGTAAAGTTGGTAACGACGGAGGGTAGGTAGCCACATGTCTTATGTATAGTTGGTAACGACGGAGGGTAGGTAGCCACATGTCTTATGTAAAGTTGGTAACGACGGAGGGTAGGTAGCCACATGTTTTACGTAAAGTTGGTAACGACGGAGGGTAGGTAGCCACATGTCTTATGTATAATTGGTAACGACGGAGGGTAGGTAGCCACATGTCTTATGTAAAGTTGGTAACGACGGAGGGTAAGTAGTCGCATATCTAATGTAAAGTTGGTAGCGACGATGGGTGAGTAGTCGTATGTCTTATGTAAAGTTGGTAACGACGGAGGGTAGGTAGCCACATGTCTTATGTAAAGTTAGTAACGACGGAGGGTAGGTAGCCACATGTCTCATGTAAAGTTGGAAACGACGGAGGGTAGGTAGCCACATGTCTTACATAAAGTTGGTAACGACGGAGGGTAGGTAACCACATGTCTTATGTAAAGTTGGTAACGACGGAGGGTAGGTAGCCACATGTCTTACGTAAAGTTGGTAACGACGGAGGGTAGGTAGTCTCAAGTCTTATGTAAAGTTGGTAACGACGGAGGGTATGTAGCCACATGTCTTATGTAAAGTTAAAAACGACGAAGGGTAGGTAGTCCATATCTTATGTAAAGTTGGTAGCGACGATGGGTGAGTAGTCGTATGTCTTATGTAAAGTTGGTAACGACATAGGCTAAGTAGTCGCATGTCTTATGTAAAGTAGGAAACAATTAAGGGTAGGTAGTCGCATGTCTTATGTAAAGTTGGTAACGACGGAGGGTAGGTAGCCACATGTCTTATGTAAAGTTGGTAATGACGGAGGGTAGTTAGTCACATGTCTTATGTAAAGTTGGTAACGACGGAGGGTAGGTAGTCACATGTCTTATGTAAAGTTAATAACGACGAAGGGAAGGTAGTCGCATATCTTATGTAAAGTTGGTAACGACGGAGGGTAGGTAGTCAAATGTCTTATGTAAAGTTGGTAACGACGGAGGGTAGATAGCCACATGTCTTACGTAAAGTTGGTAACGACGGAGGGTAGGTAGCCACATGTCTTATGTATAGTTGGTAACGACGGAGGGTAGGGAGCCACTTGTCTTATGTAAAGTTGGTAACTACGGAGGGTAGGTATCCACATGTCTTATGTAAAGTTGGTAACGACGGAGGGTAGGTAGCCACATGTCTTACGTAAAGTTGGTAACGAGGAGGGTAGGTAGTCACTTGTCTTATGTAAAGTTGGTAACGACGGAGGGTAGGTAGCAACATGTCTTATGTAAAGTTGGTAACGACGGAGGGTAGGTAGCCACATGTCTTACGTAAAGTTGGTAACGACGGAGGGTAGGTAGCCACATGTCTTATGTATAGTTGGTAACGACGGAGGGTAGGTAGCCACATGTCTTATGTATAGTTGGTAACGACGGAGGGTAGGTAGCCACATGTCTTATGTAAAGTTGGTAACGACGGAGGGTAGGTAGTCACATGTCTTATGTAAAGTTGTTAACGACGGAGGGTAGGTAGCCACATGTTTTACGTAAAGTTGGTAACGACGGAGGGTAGGTAGCCTCATGTATTATGTATAGTTGGTAACGACGGAGTGTAGGTAGCCACATGTCTTACGTAAAGTGGGTTACGACGGAGGGTAGGTAGCCACATGTCTTACGTAAAGTTGGTAACGACATAGGGTAGGTAGTCACATGTCTTATGTATAGTTGGTAACGACGGAGGGTAGATAGCCACATGTCTTACGTAAAGTTGGTAACGACGGAGGGTAGGTAGCCACATGTCTTATGAATAGTTGGTAACGACGGAGGGTAGGTAGCCACATGTCTTATGTAAAGTTGGTAACGACGGAGGGTAGGTAGTCACATGTCTATATGTAAAGTTGGTAACGACGAGAGGGTAGGTAGCCAACATTGTTTTACGAGTTAAAGTTGGTAAACGACGGGAGGGTAGGTAGCCCATGTATTATGTTAAGTTGGTAACGACGGAGAGTGTAAGGGTAGCCACATGTCTTAGTAAAGTGGTAACACGAGGGTAGGTTACCACATGTCTTACGTAAAGTTGGGAACGACGGAGGTAGTAGCCACATGTTTAGTAAGTTGGTAACGACGGAGGTAGGAGCACATGTCTTATGTAAAGTTGGTAACGACGGGGTAGGACCAATGTCTTAGTAAAGTTGGTAACGACGAGGGTAGGTACCACATGTCTTATGTAAGTTGGTAACGACGGAGGGTAGTAGTCACACTGTCTTATGTAAAGTTGGTAACGACGGAGGGTAGTACCACATGTCTTACGTAAAGTTGGTAACGACGGAGGGTAGGTAGCACATGTCTTATGTAAAGTTGGTAACGACGGAGGGTAGTAGTCACATGTCTTATGTAAAGTTGGTAACGACGGGGGTAGGTAGCCACATGTCTTACGTAAAGTTGGTAACGACGGAGGGTATGTAGTCACATGTCTTATGTAAAGTTGGTAACGACGGAGGGTAGGTAGTCCACATGTCTTATGTAAAGTTGGTAACGACGGAGGGTAGATAGTCACATGTCTTATGTAAAGTTGGTAACGACGGAGGGTAGGTAGTCCACATGTCTTATGTAAAGTTGGTAACGACGGAGGGTTGGTAGCCACATGTTATGTAAGTGTAAAGTTAGGTACGAACTAGTAAGTGGTAACAGAGTAGTAGCTCAGTCTTATGTAAGTTGGTAACGACGGAGGGTAGGTAGCCACATGTCTTAGTAAAGTTGGTAACGACGGAGGGTAGGTAGCCACATGTACTTAATGTAAAGTTGAGTAACGACGATGGTAGTAGTCGCAATATTCTATGTAAAGTTGGTAACGACGATGGGTGAGTAGTCATAATGTCTTATGTAAAGTTGGTAACGACGGAGGGTAGGTAGCCACATGTCTTACGTAAAGTTGATAACGACGGAGGGTAGGTAGCCACATGTCTTATGTAAAGTTGGTAACGACGAGGTAGGTAGCCACATGTCTTACGTAAAGTTGGTAACGAGGAGGGTAGGTAGTCAACATGTCTTATGTAAGTTGGTAACGACGGAGGGTAGGTTAGCCAAATGTCTTATGTAAAGTTGGTAACGACGGAGGGTAGGTAGCCAATGTCTTTACGTAAAGTTGGTAACGACGGAGGGTAGGTAGCCACATGTCTTATGTAAAGTTGGTAACGACGGAGGGTAGGTTAGCCACATGTCTTATGTAAAGTTGGTAACGAACGGAGGGTAGGTAGTCACATGTCTTATGTAAAGTTGATAACGACGGAAGGGTAGGTAGTCGCATAGTCTTATGTAAAGTTGGTAACGACGGAGGGTAGGTAGCCAAATGTCTTATGTAAAGTTGGTAACGACGGAGGGTAGGTAGCCACATTCTTATGTAAAGTTGGTAACGACGGAGGGTAGGTAGCACATGTCTTATGTAAAGTTGGTAACGACGGAGGGTAGGTAGCACATGTCTTATGTAAAGTTGGTAACGACGGAGGGTAGGTAGCCACATGTCTTACGTAAGTTGGTAACGACGGAGGGTAGGTAGCCACATGTCTTATGTAATAGTTGGTAACGACGGAGGGTAGGTAGCCACATGTCTTATGTAAAGTTGGTAACGACGGAGGGTAGGTAGCCACATGTCTTACGTAAAGTTGGTAACGACGGAGGGTAGGTAGCCACATGTCTTATGTAAAGTTGGTAACTACGGAGGGTAGGTAGCCACATGTCTTATGTAAAGTTGGTAACGACGGAGGGTAGGTAGCCACATGTCTTATGTAAAGTTGGTAACGACGGAGGGTAGGTAGCCACATGTCTTACGTAAAGTTGGTAACGATGGAGGGTAGGTAGTCACATGTCTTATGTAAAGTTGGTAACTACGGAGGGTAGATAGCCACATGTCTTACGTAAAGTTAATAACGACGAAGGGTAGGTAGTCGCATATCTTGTGTAAAGTTGGTAACGACGGAGGGTAGGTAGCCACATGTCTTATGTATAGTTGGTAACGACGGAGGGTAGGTAGCCACATGTCTTATGTAAAGTTGGTAACGACGGAGGGTAGGTAGCCACATGTCTTATGTAAAGTTGGTAACGACGGAGGGTAGGTAGCCACATGTCTTACGTAAAGTTGGTAACGATGGAGGGTAGGTAGTCACATGTCTTATGTAAAGTTGGTAACTACGGAGGTAGGTAGCCACATGTCTTACGTAAAGTTGGTAACTACGGAGGGTAGGTAGCCACATGTCTTATGTAAAGTTGGTAA
Organism: Dryococelus australis; assembly: GCA_029891345.1. Taxonomy (NCBI): domain Eukaryota; kingdom Metazoa; phylum Arthropoda; class Insecta; order Phasmatodea; family Phasmatidae; genus Dryococelus; species Dryococelus australis. Next base: position 371,729,075 of record CM056994.1, read on the forward strand.
CGACGGAGGGTAGGTAGCCACATGTCTTACGTAAAGTTGGTAACGACGGAGGGTAGGTAGTCACATGTCTTATGTAAAGTTGGTAACGACGGAGGGTAGGTATCAACATGTCTTATGTAAAGTTGGTAACGACGGAGGGTAGGTAGCCACATGTCTTACGTAAGTTGGTAACGACGGAGGGTAGGTAGCCACATGTCTTATGTAAAGTTGGTAACGACGGAGGGTAGGTAGCCACATGTCTTATGTAAAGTTATAACGACGAAGGGTAAGGTAGTCGCATATCTAATGTAAAGTTGGTAAGCGACGATGGGAGGTAGTCGTATGTCTTATGTAAAGTTGGTAACGACGGAGGGGTAAGGTGTAGTCACATGTCTTAGTAAAGTTGGTAACACGGAGGGTAGGTAGCCACATGTCTTACGTAAAGTTGGTAACTACGGAGGGTAGGTAGCCACAATGTCTTATGTAAAAGTTGGTAACGACGGAGGGTAGGTAGCCCCATGTCTTATGTAAAGTTGGTAACGACGGAGGGTAGGTAGCACATGTCTTATGTAAAGTTGGTAACGACGGAGGGTAGGTAGCCATGTCTTATGTAAAGTTGGTAACGACGGAGGGTAGGTAGCCACATGTCTTATGTAAAGTTGGTAACGACGGAGGGTAGGTAGCCCATAGTCTTATGTAAAGTTGGTAACGACGAGGGTAGGTAGTCACATGTCTTATGTAAAGTTGGTAACGACGGAGGGTAGGTAGTCCATGTCTTATGTAAAGTTGGTACGACGAGGTAGGTAGTCCTATGTCTTAGCTAAAGTTGGTAACGACGAGGGTAGGTAGCACATGTCTTATGTAAAGTGGAATGACGGAGGTAGTAGCCACATGTCTTATGTAAAGTTGGTAACGACGAGGGTAGGTAGCCACATGTCTTATGTAAAGTTGGTAAGACGGAGGGTAGTAGTCCACATGTCTTATGTAAAGTTGGTAACGACGGAGGGTAGGTAGCCACATGTCTTATGTAAAGTTGTAACGACGAGGGTAGGTCGCACTGTCTTATGTAAAGTTGGTAACGACGGAGGGTAGGTAGCCACATGTCTTACGTAAAGTTGGTAACGACGGAGGGTAGGTAGCCACATGTCTTATGTAAAGTTGGTAACGACGGAGGGTAGTAGCCACATGTCTTATGTAAAGTTGGTAACGACGGATGGGTAGGTAGCACATGTCTTATGTAAAGTTGGTAACGACGGAGGGTAGGTAGCCACATGTCTTACGTAAAGTTGGTAACGACGGAGGGTAGGTAGCCACATGTCTTATGTAAAGTTGGTAACGACGGAGGGTAGGTAGCCACATGTCTTATGTAAAGTTGGTAACGACGGAGGGTAGGTAGTCACATGTCTTATGTAAAGTTGGTAACGACGGAGGGTAGGTAGCCACATGTTTTACGTAAAGTTGGTAACGACGGAGGGTAGGTAGCCTCATGTATTATGTATAGTTGGTAACGACGGAGTGTAGGTAGCCACATGTCTTACGTAAAGTGGGTTACGACGGAGGGTAGGTAGCCACATGTCTTACGTAAAGTTGGTAACGACATAGGGTAGGTAGTCACATGTCTTATGTATAGTTGGTAACGACGGAGGGTAGATAGCCACATGTCTTACGTAAAGTTGGTAACGACGGAGGGTAGGTAGCCACATGTCTTATGAATAGTTGGGAACGACGGAGGGTAGGTAGCCACATGTCTTATGTAAAGTTGGTAACGACGGAGGGTAGGTAGTCACATGTCTTATGTATAGTTGGTAACGACGGAGGGTAGGTAGCCACATGTTTTACGTAAAGTTGGTAACGACGGAGGGTAGGTAGCCTCATGTATTATGTATAGTTGGTAACGACGGAGTGTAGGTAGCCACATGTCTTACGTAAAGTGGGTTACGACGGAGGGTAGGTAGCCACATGTCTTACGTAAAGTTGGTAACGACGGAGGGTAGGTAGTCACATGTCTTATGTATAGTTGGTAACGACGGAGAGTAGATAGCCACATGTCTTACGTAAAGTTGGTAACGACGGAGGGTAGGTAGCCACATGTCTTATGTATAGTTGGTAACGACGGAGGGTAGGGAGCCACTTGTCTTATGTAAAGTTGGTAACTACGGAGGGTAGGTATCCACATGTCTTATGTAAAGTTGGTAACGACGGAGGGTAGGTAGCCACATGTCTTACGTAAAGTTGGTAACGACGGAGGGTAGGTAGTCACATGTCTTATGTAAAGTTGGTAACGACGGGGGGTAGGTAGCCACATGTCTTACGTAAAGTTGGTAACGACGGAGGGTATGTAGTCACATGTCTTATGTAAAGTTGGTAACTACGGAGGGTAGGTATCCACATGTCTTATGTAAAGTTGGTAACGACGGAGGGTAGATAGGCACATGTCTTACGTAAAGTTGGTAACGACGGAGGGTAGGTAGTCACATGTCTTATGTAAAGTTGGTAACGACGGAGGGTAGGTAGCCACATGTCTTATGTAAAGTTGGTAACGACAGAGGGTAGTTAGTCTCAAGTCTTATGTAATGTTGGTAACGACGGAGGGTAGGTAGTCGCAAGTCTTATGTAATGTTGGTAACGACGGAGGGTAGGTAGTCACATGTCTTATGTAAAGTTGGTAACGACGGAGGGTAGGTAGCCACATGTCTTATGTAAAGTTGGTAACGGCGAAGGGTAGGTAGTCTCAAGTCTTATGTAATGTTGGTAACGACGGAGGGTAGTTAGTCTCAAGTCTTATGTAATGTTGGTAACGACGGAGGGTAGGTAGTCGGAAATCTTATGTAAAGTTGGTAACGACGGAGGGTAGGTAGCCACATGTCTTATGTAAAGTTGGTAACGACGGAGGGTAGGTAGTCACATGTCTTATGTAAAGTTGGTAACGACGGAGGGTAGGTAGAAACATGTCTTATGTAAAGTTGGTAACGACGGAGGGTAGGTAGTCACATGTGTTATGTAATGTCGGTAACGATGGAGGGTAGGTAGTCACATGTCTTACGTAAAGTTGGTAATGACGGAGGGTAGGTAGCCACATGTATTATGTAAAGTTGGTAACGACGGATGGTAGATAGCCACATGTCTTATGTAAAGTTGGTAACGATGGAGGGTAGGTAGTCACATGTCTTATGTAAAGTTGGTAACGACGGAGGGTAGGTAGCCACATGTCTTATGTAAAGTTGGTAACGACGGAGGGTAGGTAGTCACATGTCTTATGTAAAGTTGGTAACGACGGAGGGTAGGTAGCCACATGTCTTATGTAAAGTTGGTAACGACGGAGGGTAGGTAGTCTCAAGTCTTATGTAAAGTTGGTATCGACAGAGGGTAGGTAGTCACATGTCTTACGTAAAGTTGGTAACGACGGAGGTTAGGTAGTCGCAAGTCTTATGTAAAGTTGGTTACGACGGAGGGTAGGTAGTCGCAAGTCTTATGTAAAGTTGGTAACGACGGAGGGTAGGTAGCCACATGTCTTATGTAAAGTTGAGAAACGAAGGGGGGCGGGTAGGCGTATGTCTTAATGTTGAATTAGAAGTGTTTTGTAAACATTTATGAATGCTGAATTGGTTTATATTCCCTCCTATATTTTTATTCACGTAACTGTTAGAATGAGGTAGTCATAAAAAATATTTCCTTTTTAAATAATTTCACAGTTTTACTAGACCGACGGAGGCCCATCGTACATATTATATAATAATACCCAATGAGCACGCAAGTAGATCTTGAGTGGAGCTTTCGATATTGCTCAGTTTACCGTGAACAGCCCTTATCAATTAATAACATACCGTAGTGCTATGTATGTAGACGGGGGTAGTCAAATCTGCGTACATACTTCCCCGTAAGTTAGTGAAGTGTAGAGCCCACAGGGGATGTGCAGGAGATGCAGCTGCAACCAACATTGCATAATGTCAGTAGGACAATTACAAGTAATGTTGCCAATTTCGTATTTTCACTTCACAATCTGCGTGTTTGATAGGTCCACTAAATTAAATATATGTTCAATGAAGGATAAACTATTGTGATGAAGATGTTTAAAATTAGTCTGATTGATGCTGTTCTACTAACGTGTACGTGCATTTTCGCCTCGCTGTTTTTTCACTACCTAACTTCGAACACCTCATGCACCATGAGTCAACTACACGTGTATGAGGTGGTAGAAACTATTCGAAACGGGAGGAATAAGAGAGACTCTTTGGGTCGATATTGACATCGGGCATGGATGATCACATCCAGAGGGTGGATTCTTTAATAAAGGAACACCGACGTGTCACACATCTTCGACCAGCTGAAGATGAAGTTCAGTGGTTGCAGTTTCAGCTTGGATGTGAAGTCCAACAAGCGGTGCAGACCTGGAGCAGTTCGTCGAGAGATACAAGTGTATCGCCTTGCAGGGGACTATGTAGGGAAGTAGGGCGTCAGTAACAATTAAGCTGTTATGTGGGTGTTGCCTTTAACTTTTTGATTTGGCCTCGTTTGTAATTAAATATTTAAATCAAACGAGATCTCAGTTAGCTGAGGTAGGAAGATGGTGGTCAACGATTTCGTAAAAAAAGCATGCACAACCAAAACCAGGACTCGAACCCGGGTCTCCAGCATTCCATTCGAGTGGTTGGTCGTCTGATTGGTTTCTGTTTGAAGGAGAGGGTTATATGTGAGACGTAGGGAAGAGTGTATATTCACCGTGTGCCTAGCTAGTGTCTGTTACGAGGGATGAGTGTAGTATGTGTTTGCGTGTGTATGTGCAGGTGACGTAGCGTTGAACATCGCCAACAGATACTGGTTCATCTTCTACAACGAGAGCTTGCCAACTCTGGAGGAACGCTGGGACCCCATCATGACGGGCATCATGAACAACGTGCTGTCTCGTGTGCCCTTCGACCACATCTTCCCGCAGTAGGCAGCCGACCTGCTCCCACATGGCCCCACACGTGCTCACTCTACGTCATTACATACATCGTACAACTACAGTCCTTCAGATCTAAGGATCCATGAGAGGATGTCTCCCACATCCTGTAGTACTTCAGTTTACTCCTCGTTTTAAGGCCATGTACTGCCCTCTGAATAAAACTGGTGGATAACGATGGTCTTGATAGGCTTCTAATGATAAAAAGCCAGCCAGCTTTTGTAAATAGCCTACTACCTCAGGATCGTTATCGAATAGCTATTACGCTGTTGTTCCATATACGGTTGGTTTTTCATGCATTGCTGATCGAATTACGGTTAAATGTATATTGTATAGTACAAATTGTGCTCATTAGTTTGCTGAATTTGGTTTTTTTTAATTTTCTGCTATTACCTACCTAAAAGTTTATTAAATTTTTTAATTTCAAAATTTAAGTTTCTGATTTTAAAAAATTCAAAAATAGCAAAATCCAAAGTGATAGAACGTTGCGGTCTGTAAATTAAAATTTAGAAAACTGTACGATTTTTTTTTTTTTTTTTTTTTGCTGTGTGTAACAAGTTACCAAAAAATTAAATCTCAGTGTCGCCGTCTTGTTGCCATTATGACTGATTCCCGTCTATCAGTTTTATAAGAAGGAGTCGGAAGGTCAGAACAACGACTAGTCTGTTCGGGTTGTGAGCCGCCGAATAGCTACTATTTAGGAGTCGTATTTAGTGTGTAGTAGCTATCAGGACAGTAAAGTGTATCTACATCTTTATTGAGAGATGGCGGTACAGATCCTAGGAGACGTAGCGAACTACAGGGGGTTAATCACAAAGATCAGAGTCAGTAGGCATACACTCACTGCTCACTACCGGCTTACTACGCTGGCTCGTTCGTAAGTATTTACCTCAGTGTGCGATACTTATTGCACCAGAACATGGTTTATAATGCATTATTTGTAGATTAAATGTTTCAAATCTTTCCGGGGGAGAACCCCCAAAACTCCCTGTGAGACGTTCGATGCCCGACAAACCACCCCCCCCCCCCCCCCAAGCCACCGATAAGGAGTGCAAGTTTGGCTACTTGGCTGGCCACTCGATGTCATTACGAGGAATGGGGAAGTAAGTTGTCCAAGAATTTGTCTCCAGAGAGACAGAGAATTTCTCTCGTGGCTTCATTTCTTCTGGAGAATAACCTGTATTCGATGTTAACATAGGCTGTTCGCTGTTAACTGAGCACTTTGCACAGTCCTGCTATGGACTATGCTACTTTTATGCTCATTTGTGCCCTTCCGCAAAGTGAAGCTAACTTTTCCAAGGGAGGTCTCGCTTAATTCTCGCTCTAACCAAGGCAAAAAGTGCAATATTATGAAACGCCAATACTTCATAAACATGACAATTCTTACTGATTCGTAAATAAAATAAGCAGAAGTTAAATTTTATTTCAGTAAACACGAATTTAAACATTAAACCTTAAATACGGTTCTTAATACGCTGCGGACTTCGTTATGAGCATTTCGCTCCGTGTTTACATTCAAATATATAGAGTTTTGGGATTGGATTTTTTTTACAGATGTTAATTTCAAAAGTGCTCATTTAACCATGAACGATCCATGCCAACTGTATGCAAGAAAATTGTCTTCTTGTACAATGCAATAAACCTGTTTATGGATGCATCGCAACAGTACCCTTTTCAGTTCATATATATTTCTTTGTTATTTTTTAATAATAGTGGAATAAAGAAATTGTAAATTGTATAGATAAAGAAATAAAGAAATTTAAATTTAATAATGGTGTTTCGAAATTTAACCCTGAGTGTCAATACTTAGGTAAAGAATAAAAGGAACATATTTACGATGCCTTGATGTGCCTTGATGTAGTGTAAGTTATATTAATATATATTGCCAAATTACAAAAATGCAACAATTTCACTTATAAACACACATCGATAAATTATATTTTTTTCCCTCCACATTTTAACCAAAATTACACTGTTAAATATTAACTAATTATTTAATGCTGATTAATTGGGCCATGAGAAAAGAATAATTTTTTTAGCCACAATAAACGTAAAGAATTCGAAAACCTTGGACATTTAGAATAGTCTTGGTAAGAACCCGCACTTTAGATATTCATATTTTATTTTTCCCCCACTATTGTGAAATCGAATCCACCATAATCAACAGAAATTACAGGCTACTTATCAAGACCATTTTAAAACATTTACATAGGCACCTATCAAACTGACCAGTGGCTGCATTATTATAGTCAATTAATGGTTTCTTCCAACTTTTCTAAAGCCCTGCAAAAGTTCAACTGTCAGAATATCCCTCCGCCTAAACTGAGTCTAGGATATTACGCCAAGGGGATAACACACTGAATTTGTTCGCACGCGGTTCAGTAATATTTTGCATGAGAGCTACATTATAATTTATAGATAAAATATAAGTAGAAGTTAAGTTTGACCAAAAATTAGATACTTTAGGGTTAACAGAAATATAAAAGTCTTGTAAAACACGGGTTATTTAGGGGACACTCATTAACTTCATAGATGGGGTGACGTATGAAGTTACCGCAAGTAAACTCTGTAGTTATAAACTCGTTTATTCGAAGTAAACTACGTCTCAGATCACATTCAAATGTTTCCACTCAAACTCTGTACACAATACACAGAAACTTCATAAAGGCTTTCTTGAAACCATAACATCTACTCTCTACTACACCTGGGAGGCACAGCCAATTAAACTTCAACAAGTGTGTATAATGCGTCACATTAACGACAAACTAATATTCGTGACAAACGAAACACATGATTTAGATCACTAATCATGTGTTTCGTACCAAGAGATAGTCCGTACATGAATGTGTCAATTGAAGTGTAAGATTGTGTTCTGCGCATTAGTTAGTTAGGTATGTAAATCGCATCTTCCTTCCGTAGCTAGGGGGCCGCGGTGATGTAGTCGTAAGACTACCCGCCTCCAAACCTAAACGAACCGGGCTCGATTCCGGCTGAATCGCTCCCGGACTTTCTCACGTGGGAATCGTGCTCAGACGATGCTGCTGATCGGCGGATCTTCTCGGGGATATCTCGTTTCCCCCGCCCTTGCATTCCAGCGCCTACCCACCTCGCTTCACCCCCATCATTTCTCAAGACACGTCGATGTTAAGAACAGTCCAAATCTATCTCTCCCGCTCCATAGCTAAGTCGAGCAGTACAAAAGCGGGAGTGTAATATGGTCCATACGTGAAGATAAACATTTTGACTAACGGAACGGCGAACCGCTATGGCACAAAAGCGATTGTGATTTTCACTCGGAATATACACGTGTGAGCTCATAAGTAAAAAAGCGACATTTAATGTTAAGAATTTATGTGATATTTCTTCGAAAACGTTTACAACATTTAATATTGCAGGCATGTTTGGTATATTTAGTATTGCAGGCATGATTGGTATATTTAATATTGCAGGCATGTTTGGTATATTTAAAGAGAATTCAGAGCTGATGTGTTGAACTTTAGCCATCGTATATTTAGTCAGAATTATGGTTTAGTTGCTCTTGACGTTAGTTTAGTAACGACGAAGGTATGTGTCGTGTACGTGAAACTATATATAGAGTTTGTAACCTGTAAGAAATAGTTATAACATAGTTTATAATCTTTATAGTTTTCTTTAATGTCTCTTGGGAAATGAGACACCTAAGCAACTAATGTCCAGTTGCACCACTGAGTTTCAGCAATGATCTAGGTTCAAATACTGGTTTGATCCTCGTTCAGCGCATTTGGCTGTTGCACCATTGCCATCTGCATGTCGAACTAAGATCAATTTGAACCTCGTCTTGAACCGTGCTTGTTGGCGGTTAAGGAGAATGATCTCGGATCAAGTAAATACGAGTGCTTTATTTTAAAATGTCAATGTTATATTGAAAAGCAATTTTCATTTTAAATGACATAAACATTCAAATATTCCATATTTAAGCTCTGCTTGGCACTACATTTTAATAAGAATTTATAAAGTGAGCAGAGAAGAATAAAAGTTTGTATTGATTGTAGTTTATGTGAAGATAAAAGCATTGTAAAATATTTTTATTTACTACAAAAATAAATTTAGTAATATTTACATCGTTTAAAAATGGATTCGGTTGTTTTTACTGTTGTAGAATGTAAATTGAGACATTTTACAAAGGCTTAAGATGCAATGAATTTATTTAATTATATGTGGTATTAATGTTTTGTAAAGAGAAAACGAAATTAATGATTTTCCTCCGATCAAACAAAACGGAAAACAGGAAAAGCCATTCAGAATATCAGAAACTGTCCTAAATTTCCGCACAAGGTATCTCATCGGATTTCTTGATCACTAAAGAACAGTCGTCGGCGACAAAATACGCCAAAAAATAGCACCATGTACAATTGTGAGGAATCCAAACAACATTAAAACGCACTTGAATAGTATTCAGTAAAATTCGTACAATAATTCACTTGCATAAGCGAATATTATCATGTTCCCCACTCTAGGTGAAATTTGAAGACGTTTAATGATCACCAATCTGTGGTACTGTGAAGTTTGATTGCCAAATCGCCATAAATGTTCAATAATATTGTTATTAAAAATAACGATAAAATGTGTGCAAAGTGTTTCCAATTAAACAGAACAACTGAAACAGCGCTTTTTCAGTGCATTCAAATAAATGATATAGTAAAACATCCTAGTCTTAAGAGATAATGTGCACAAAAACGAATTTATAGTTTCCGAACCTCAAAATAAACAGTTGCATCATGACGTCATGAAATGAGAGCCAATCACACACAGTGTTTCATATCAATCATAGTTTCGAACAGAGATCAGGTGATCTACGATCAGAACTGCCGTTCGAGTTGGTGCCATATACTAAAAATGAGGTATACTGCTTATTCGTCTTCTGCACATGTACCCAACATTGACCTACCCCAATCCTACACATCTGTCAAAGTCACATGGCCAACAGTGATGAACGTGTTTGTTTATATCTTAATTTTTATATGACCGGCACTATTATATTAATAAAATACTATTACCAGTTTTAATTTAATCAAGCTGCATTACAAATCGGTTAGAGGAAATATACATTCATCTCAATCATTTTGTTTATAGATCAGTTTTCTAACCTATTATCCAAACCATGCCATTTTCGCTAGACGTGTTGGCAGAAAAGCAGTTCAATGTAGGGACATGGAGATTGGTTGTGCGCAGCCAGCGAGATCGGTCTACCTCATCATTTGTCTATGGTTGGTGCAACACTTGTACATTAAACTCGGAACAAACTGAAGATCACATTTGAACCAAGATCTTATGACCTTGGTTCAGAGCTGTTAATGGTGCAACCTGGCATAAGTCACGTAGATCAGCATGATCACTTGACATGAAATACTAGTAATACGATACGTGTGTACAGTTCAACTGCAGTTATGGGTAACTGAGGTATTGGTTAAGGTCAATAGAAACTAGCATTCATATAAACAGAGAACTGCAGTTTGAGATAAGAGGAGGTGTGCTGACTGATATTTGGGACGAGGTCTTTTAAGTACTCAGTAGTTTAATGAAGCACTGGCAACTAAATGACCAAACACATCATGAAAGAGCGAAACTGAAGATATTAGGATTACTTTATTTAATTAAGGATAACAACATTGCGGAGATTTACTACCAAATAAATTAAACTTCCCAATAAGCTTAAAATATTAGTTCGTGTTCCATTCAATTTCAAAAATACACTTAATATTCAATTTATTTTAATGCCATTGGCAATTTGGATGCAAGGTATAATTGGCATAAAAACCGAGAAACAGTTTTGCAACCAGTTCCCCTAAATGCTATTCTCACAAATGCGTACAAACATACAGATATATATTTACTTATTTTTTAAAAGTAAAGCTGTTGTAGTCTTTCGATAATTCGGCCTTAAAAACTCGGCCAATTCATGTTATAATTTTCCTTGTAAAACGCAGTAATTTCATTTGAACCTTTGCTAATTACTTGCACAAATTATAGCAGGGGACCAAACAACACCAGATTACTTGCACATATTATAGCAGGGGTCCAA